>CACSLK010001775.1:0-12687 GCA_902706635.1 Striga hermonthica
GAACACGACACCATTATTTGATGTAAATAACATATATTTATCGCCTCACCGTGTTTGAAGAAAAATTGTATGCGTTAAAAAAAGTCAAGGAAAATAAGGGTAAATAGGGGCAAGCACGAAAAATAATTAATGCCTCCGGAAAGACTTGTTTTCGAACACGACACCATTATTTCATGTTGATAAACATATATTTATCGCCCCATCGTGTTTTGAAGCAAATCGTATACGTTTAAAAAGTCAAGGAAAATAATGGTAAATAGAGGCAAGCACGAAAAAATAAACAACATCTCTGAAAAGACTTGTTTTCGAACACGACACCATTATATGGTGTGGATAACATATACTTATCGCCCCATCGTGGTTTGAAACAAAATCGTATACGTTTACAAAAGTCAAGGAAAATAAGGGTAAATAGGGGCAAGCACGAAAAAATAATCAACGTTTCTGGAAATACTTGTTTTCGTACACGACACCATTATTTGATGTGGATAACATATATTTATCGCCCATCGTGTTTTGAAGCAAAATCGTTTACTTTTAAAAAGTCAAAGAAAATAAGGGTAAATAGGCGCAAGCACGAAAAAATAATCAACGTCTCTGGAAAGATTTATTTTCGAACACGACACCATTATTTGATGTGAATGACATATATTTATCGCCCCATCATGTTTGGAAGTAAAATCGTATACGTTTAAAAAAGTCAAGGAAAATAAGGGTAAATAGGGGCAAGCACGAAAAAATAATCAACGTCTCTGAAAAGAATTGTTTTTTAACACGACACCATTATTTGATGTGGATAAACATATATTTATCACCCCATCGTGTTTTGAAGCAAAATCGTATACGTTTTAAAAGTCAAGGAAAATAAGGGTAAATAGGAGCAAGCACGAAAAAATAAACAACGTCTCTGAAAAAGACTTGTTTTCGAACACGGGGCCATTATTTGATGTGGATAACATATATTTATCGCCTCCCCGTGTTTTGAAGCAAAATCGTATATGTTTAAAAAAGTCAAGGAAATAAGGGTAAATAGGGGCAAGCACGAAAAAATAATCAACGTCTCAAGAAAGAATTGTTTTCGAACACGACACCATTATTTGATGTGGATAAACATATATTATTGCACCATCATGTTTTGAAGTAAAATCGTATACGTTTAAAGTGAAGGAAAATAAGGGTAAATAGGGGCAAGCACGAAAAAATAACCAACATCTCCGGAAAGATTTGTTCGCTAACACCGTATCCTTATTTGATGTGGATAACATATATTTATCGCACAATCGTGTTTTGAAACAAAATCGTATACGTTTAAAAAGTCAAGAAAAATAGTGGTAAATAGAGGCAAGCACGAAAAAATTATCAACGTCTCCGGAAAGACTTGTTTTCGAACACGACACCATTATTTGATGTAAATAACATATATTTATCGCCTCACCGTGTTTTGAAGAAAAATCGTATACGTTAAAAAAAGTCAAGGAAAATAAGGGTAAATAGGGGCAAGCACGAAAAATAATTAACGCTCCGGAAAGACTTGTTTTCGAACACGACACCATTATTTGATGTGGATAAACATATATTTATCGCCCCATCGTGTTTTGAAGCAAATCGTATACGTTTAAAAAGTTAAGGAAAATAATGGTAAATAGAGGCAAGCACGAAAAAATAATCAACATCTCTGGAAAGACTTGTTTTTGAACACGACACTATTATTTGGTGTGGATAACATATATTTATCGTCTCTCCGTGTTTTGAATCAAAATCGTATATGTTTAAAAAAGTCAAGGAAAATAAGGGTAAATAGGGGCAAGCACAAAAAAATAATCAACGTCTCCAGAAAGAATTGTTTTCGAACACGACACCATTATTTGATGTGGATAAACATATATTTAATGCACCATCATGTTTTGAAGCAAAATCGTATACGTTTAAAAAAGTAAAGGAAAATAAGGGTAAATAGGGGCAAGCACGAAAAAATAATCAACGTCTCTGAAAAGAATTGTTTTTGAACACGGCACCATTATTTGATGTGGATAAACATATATTTTCTTCTTATTTTGAAGAAAATAAGGGTAAATAAGAGCAAGAACGAAAAATTAACAACGTCTCTGGAAAAGACTTGTTTTCGAACACGACACCATTATTTGATGTGGATAAACATATATTTATCGCCCCATCGTGTTTTGAAGCAACATCGTATACGTTTAAAAAGTCAAGGAAAATAAGGGTAAATAGGAGCAAGCACAAAAAAATAAACAACGTCTCCGAAAAGAGTTGTTTTCGAACACGGGACCATTAGTTGATGTGGATAACATATATTTATCGCCTCCCCGTGTTTTGAAGCAAAATCGTATATGTTTGAAAAAGTCAAGGAAAATAAGGGTAAATAGGGGCAAGCACGAAAAAATAATAAACGTCTCCAGAAATAATTGTTTTCGAACACGACACCATTATTTGATGTGGATAAACATATATTTATTGCACCATCATTTTTTGAAGTAAAATCGTATACGTTTAAAAAGTGAAGGAAAATAAGGGTAAATAGGGGCAAGCACGAAAAAATAACCAACATCTCCGGAAAGATTTGTTCGCTAACACCGTATCCTTATTTGATGTGGATAACATATATTTATCGCACAATCGTGTTTTGAAACAAAATCATATACGTATAAAAAGTCAAGAAAAATAGTGGTAAATAGAGGCAAGCACGAAAAAATAATCAACGTCTCCGGAAAGACTTGTTTTCGAACACGACACCATTATTTGATGTAAATAACATATATTTATCGCCTCACCGTGTTTTGAAGAAAAATCGTATACGTTAAAAAAAGTCAAGGAAAATAAGGGTAAATAGCGGCAAGCACGAAAAATAATTAACGCCTCCGGAAAGACTTGTTTTCGAACACGACACCATTATTTGATGTGGATAAACATATATTTATCGCCCCATCGTGTTTTGAAGCAAATCGTATACGTTTAAAAAGTGAAGGAAAATAATGGTAAATAGAGGCAAGCACGAAAAAATAATCAACATCTCTGGAAAGACTTGTTTTCGAACACGACACCATTATTTGGTGTGGATAACATATATTTATCGTCTCCCCGTGTTTTGAATCAAAATCGTATATGTTTAAAAAAGTCAAGGAAAATAAGGGTAAATAGGGGCAAGCACAAAAAAATAATCAACGTCTCCAGAAAGAATTGTTTTCGAACACGACACCATTATTTGATGTGGATAAACATATATTTATTGCACCATCATGTTTTGAAGCAAAATCGTATACGTTTAAAAAAGTCAAGGAAAATAAGGGTAAATAAGGTTAAGCACGAAAAAATAATCAACGTCTCTGAAAAGAATTGTTTTTGAACACGACACCATTATTTGATGTGGATAAACATATATTATCGCCCCATCGTGTTTTGAAGCAAAATCGTATACGTTTAAAAAGTTAAGGAAAATAAGGGTAAATAGGAGCAAGCACGAAAAAATAACAACGTCTCTGGAAAAGACTTGTTTTCGAACACGAGACCATTATTTGATGTGGATAAACATATATTTATCGCCCCATCGTGTTTTGAAGCAAAATCGTATACGTTTAAAACGTCAAGGAAAATAAGGGTAAATAGGAGCAAGCACGCAAAAATAAACAACGTCTCCGGAAAAGACTTGTTTTCGAACACGGGACCATTATTTGTTGTGGATAACATATATTTATCGCCTCCCCGTGTTTTGAAGCAAAATCGTATATGTTTAAAAAAGTCATTTTAAATAAGGGTAAATAGGGGCAAGCACGAAAAAATAATCAACGTCTCCAGAAAGAATTGTTTTCGAACACGACACCATTATTTGATGTGGATAAACATATATTTATTGCACCATCATGTTTTGAAGTAAAATCGTATACGTTTAAAAAGTGAAGGAAAATAAGGATAAATAGGGGCAAGCACGAAAATATAACCAACATCTCCGAAAAGATTTGTTCGCTAACACTGTATTCTTATTTGATGTGGATAACATATATTTATCGCACAATCGTGTTTTGAAACAAAATCGTATACGTTTAAAAAAGTCAAGGAAAATAAGGGTAAATAGGGGCAAGCACGAAAAAATAATCAACATTTCTGGAAAGACTTGTTTTCGAACACGACACCATTATTTGATGTGGATAATATATATTTATTGCCCCATCGTGTTTTAAAAAAAAATCGTATACGTTTAAAAACGTCAAGGAAAATAAGAGTAAATAGAGGCAAGCGCGAAAAAATAATCAACGTCTCCGGAAAAGACTTGTTTTCGAACACGGCACCATTATTTGATGTGGATAACATATATTTATCGCCACATCGTGTTATGAAGCAAAATCGTATACGTTTAAAAAGTAAAGGAAAATAATGGTAAATAGAGGCAAGCACGAAAAAATAACCAACATCTCCGGAAAGACTTGTTTTCGAACACGACATCATTATTTGATGTGGATAACATATATTTATCGCCCATCGTGTTTTGAAACAAAATCGTATACGTTTAAAAAAGTCAGGGAAAATAAGGGTAAATAGGGGCAAGCGCGAAAAAATATTCAACGTCTCCGGAAAAGACTTGTTTTCGAACACGACACCATTATTTGATGTGGATAACATATATTTATCGCCCTATCGTGTGTTGAACGAAAATCGTATACGTTTAAAAAGTCAAGGAAAATAATGGTAAATAGAGGCAAGCATGAAAAAATAATCAACGTCTCCGGAAAGACTTGTTTTCGAACATGACACCATTATTTGATGTGAATAACATATATTTATCGCCTCACCGTGTTTTGAAGAAAAATCGTATACGTTAAAAAAAGTCAAGGAAAATAAGGGTAAATAGGGGCAAGCACGAAAAATAGTTAACGCCTCCGGAAAGACTTGTTTTCGAACACGACACTATTATTTGATGTGGATAAACATTTGTTTATCGCCCCATCGTGTTTTGAAGCAAATCGTATACGTTTAAAAAGTCAAGGAAAATAATGGTAAATAGAGGCAAGCACGAAAAAATAATCAACGTCTCTGGAAAGAGTTGTTTTCGAACACGACACCATTATTTGGTGTGGATAACATATAGTTATCACCCCATCGTGTTTTGAAACAAAATCGTATACGTTTACAAAAGTCAAGGAAAATAAGTCTAAATAGGGGCAAGCACGAAAAAATAATCAACATTTCTGGAAATACTTGTTATCGTACACGACACCATTATTTGATGTGGATAACATATATTTATCGCCTCATCGTGTTTTGAAGCAAAATTGTTTACGTTTAAAAAGTCAAAGAAAATAAGGGTAAATTGGCTCAAGCAAGAAAAAATAATCAACGTCTCCGGAAAGATTTGTTTTCGAACACGACACCATTATTTGATGTGAATGACATGTTTTGAAGTAAAATCATATACGTTTAAAAAAGTCAAGGAAAATAAGGGTAAATAGGGGCAAGCACGAAAAAATAATCAACGTCTCTGAAAAGAATTGTTTTTGAACACGACACCATTATTTGATGTGGATAAACATATATTTATCGCCCCATGGTGTTTTGAAGCAAAATCGTATACGTTTAAAAAGTCAAGGAAAATAAGGTTAAATAGGAGCAAGCACGAAAAAATAATCAACATCTCTGGAAAGACTTGTTTTCGAACACGACACCATTATTTGGTGTGGATAACATATATTTATCGCCTCCCCGTGTATTGAATCAAAATCGTATATGTTTAAAAAAGTCAAGGAAAATAAGGGTAAATAGGGGCAAGCACAAAAAAATAATCAACGTCTCTAGAAAGAATTGTTTTCGAACACGACACCATTATTTGATGTGGATAAATCTATTTTCATTGTACCATCATGTTTTGAAGCAAAATCGTATATGTTTAAAAAAGTCATTGAAAATAAGGGTAAATAGGGGCAAGCACGAAAAAATAATCAACGTCTCTGAAAAGAATTGTTTTTGAACACGACACCATTATTTGATGTGGATAAACATAAATTTATCGCCCCATCGTGTTTTGAAGCAAGATCGTATACGTTTAAAAAGTCAAGGAAAATAAGGGTAAATAGGAGCAAGCACGAAAAAATAAACAACGTCTCCGGAAAAGACTTGTTTTCGAACACGGGACGATTATTTGATGTGGATAACATATATTTATCGCCTCCCCGTGTTTTGAAGCAAAATCGTATATGTTTAAAAAAGTGAAGAAAAATAAGGGTAAATAGGGGCAAGCACGAAAAATAATCAACGTCTCTAGAAAGAATTGTTTTCGAACACGACACCATTATTTGATGTGGATAAACATATATTTATTGCACCATCATGTTTTGAAGCAAAATCGTATACGTTTAAAAAGTGAAGGAAAATTAGGGTAAATAGGGGCAAGCACGAAAAAATAACCAACATCTCCGGAAATATTTGTTCGCTAACACCGTATCCTTATTTGATGTGGATAACATATATTTATCGCACAATCGTGTTTTGAAACAAAATCGTATACGTTTAAAAAAGTCAAGGAAAATAAGGTAAATAGGGGCAAGCACGAAAAAATAATCAACGTTTCTGGAAAGACTTGTTTTCAAACACGACACCATTATTTGATGTGGATAACATATATTTATCGCCCCATCGTGTTTTGAAAAAAAAAAATCATATACGTTTAAAAAAGTCAAGGAAAATAAGGCTAAATAGGGGCAAGCACGAAAAAATAATCAACGTCTCCGGAAAAGACTTGTTTTCGAACACGGCACCATTATTTGATGTGGATAACATATATTTATCACCACATCGTGTTTTGAAGAAAAATCGTATACGTTTAAAAAGTCAAGGAAAATAATGGTAAATAGAGGCAAGCACGAAAAAATAACCAACATCTCCGGAAAGACTTGTTTTCGAATACGACATCATTATTTGATGTGGATAACATATATTTATCGCCCATCGTGTTTTGAAACAAAATCGTATATGTTTAAAAAAGTCAAGGAAAATAAGGGTAAATAGGGGCAAGCAGGAAAAAATAATCAACGTCTCAAGAAAAGACTTGTTTTCGAACACGACACCATTATTTGATGTGGATAACAAATATTTATCGCCCAATCGTTTTTGAACCAAAATCGTATACATTTAAAAAGTCAAGAAAAATAATGGTAAATAGAGGCAAGCACGAAAAAATAATCAACGTCTCCGGAAAGACTTGTTTTCGAACACGACACCATTATTTGATGTAAATAACATATATTTATAGCCTCACTGTGTTTGAAGAAAAATCGTATGCGTTAAAAAAAGTCAAGGAAAATAAGGGTAAATAGGGGCAAGCACGAAAAATAATTAACGCCTCTGGAAAGACTTGTTTTCGAACATGACACCATTATTTGATGTGGATAAACATATATTTATCGCCCCATCGTGTTTTGAAGCAAATCGTATACGTTTAAAAAGTCAAGGAAAATAATGGTAAATAGAGGCAAGCACGAAAAAATAATCAACATCTCTGGAAAGACTTGTTTTTGAACACGGCACCATTATTTGGTGTGGATAACATATAGTTATCGCCCCATCGTGTTTTGAAACAAAATCGTATACGTTTACAAAAGTCAAGGAAAATAAGGGTGAATAGGGGCAAGCACGAAAAAATAATCAACGTTTCTAGAAATACTTGTTTTCGTACACGACACCATTATTTGATGTGGATAACATATATTTATCGCCCATCGTGTTTTGAAGCAAAATCGTTTACGTTTAAAAAGTCAAAGAAAATAAGGGTAAATAAGCGCAAGCACAAAAAAATAATCAACGTCTCCGGAAAGATTTGTTTTCGAACACGACACCATTATTTGATGTGAATGACATATATTTATCGCCCCATCATGTTTTGAAGTAAAATCGTATACGTTTAAAAAAGTCAAGGAAAATAAGGGTAAATAGGGGCAAGCACGAAAAAATAATCAACGCCTCTGAAAAGAATAGTTTTTGAACACGACACCATTATTTTATGTGGATAAACATATATTTATCGCCCCATCGTGTTTTGAAGCAAAATCGTATACGTTTAAAAAGTCAAGGAAAATAAGGGTAAATAGGAGCAAACACGAAAAAATAAACAACGTCTCCGGAAAAGACTTGTTTCGAAAACGGGACCATTATTTGATGTGGATAACATATATTTATCGCTCCCCGTGTTTTGAAGCAAAATCGTATATGTTTAAAAAAGTCAAGGAAAATAAGGGTAAATAGGGGCAAGCACGAAAAAATAATCAACGTCTCCAGAAAGAATTGTTTTCGAACACGACACCATTATTTGATGTGGATAAACATATATTTATTGCACCATCATGTTTTGAAGTAAAATCGTATACGTTTAAAAAGTGAAGGAAAATAAGGGTAAATAGGGGCAAGCACGAAAAAATAACCAACATCTCCGGAAAGATTTGTTCGCTAACACCGTATCCTTATTTGATGTGGATAACATATATTTATCGCACAATCGTGTTTTGAAACAAAATCGTATACGTTTAAAAAAGTCAAGGAAAATAAGGGTAAATAGGGGCAAGCACGAAAAAATAATCAACGTTTCTGGAAAGACTTGTTTTCGAACACTACACCATTATTTGATGTGGATAACATATATTTATCGCCCCATCGTGTTTTGAAAAAAAAAAAATCGTATACGTTTAAAAAAGTCAAGGAAAATAAGGCTAAATAGGGGCAAGCACGAAAAAATAATCAGCGTCTCCGGAAAAGACTTGTTTTCGAACACGGCACCATTATTTGATGTGGATAACATATATTTATCGCCCCGTCGTGTTTTGAACCAAAATCGTATACGTTTAAAAAGTCAAGAAAAATAATGGTAAATAGAGGCAAGCACGAAAAAATAATCAACGTCTCCGGAAAGACTTGTTTTCGAACACGACACCATTATTTGATGTAAATAACATATATTTATCGCCTCACCGTGTTTGAAGAAAAATCGTATGCGTTAAAAAAAGTCAAGGAAAATAAGGGTAAATAGGGGCAAGCACGAAAAATAATTAACGCCTCTGGAAAGACTTGTTTTCGAACATGACACCATTATTTGATGTGGATAAACATATATTTATCGCCCCATCGTGTTTGGAAGCAAATCGTATACGTTTAAAAAGTCAAGGAAAATAATGGTAAATAGAGGCAAGCACGAAAAATAATCAACATCTCTGGAAAGACTTGTTTTCGAACACGGCACCATTATTTGGTGTGGATAACATATAGTTATCGCCCCATCGTGTTTTGAAACAAAATCGTATACATTTACAAAATTCAAGGAAAATAAGGGTGAATAGGGGCAAGCACGAAAAAATAATCAACGTTTCTAGAAATACTTGTTTTCGTACACGACACCATTAATTGATGTGGATAACATATATTTATCGCCCATCGTGTTTTGAAGCAAAATCGTTTACGTTTAAAAAGTCAAAGAAAATAAGGGTAAATAGGTGCAAGCACAAAAAAATAATCAACGTCTCCGGAAAGATTTGTTTTCGAACACGACACCATTATTTGATGTGAATGACATATATTTATCGCCCCATCATGTTTTGAAGTAAAATCGTATACGTTTAAAAAAGTCAAGGAAAATAAGGGTAAATAGGGGCAAGCACGAAAAAATAATCAACGTCTCTGAAAAGAATTGTTTTTGAACACGACACCATTATTTTATGTGGATAAACATATATTTATCGCCCCATCGTGTTTTGAAGCAAAATCGTATACGTTTAAAAAGTCAAGGAAAATAAAAGTAAATAGGAGCAAGCACAAAAAAATAAATGTCTCCGGAAAAGACTTGTTTTCGAAAACGGGACCATTATTTGATGTGGATAACATATATATATCGCCTCCCCGTGTTTTGAAGCAAAATCGTATATGTTTAAAAAAGTCAAGGAAAATAAGGGTAAATAGGGGCAAGCATGAAAAAATAATCAACGTCTCCAGAAAGAATTGTTTTCGAACACGACACCATTATTTGATGTGGATAAACATATATTTATTGCACCATCATGTTTTGAAGTAAAATCGTATATGTTTAAAAAGTGAAGGAAAATAAGGGTAAATAGGGGCAAGCACGAAAAAATAACCAACATCTCCAGAAAGATCTGTTCGCTAACACCGTATCCTTATTTGATGTGGATAACATATATTTATCGCACAATCGTGTTTTGAAACAAAATCGTATACGTTTAAAATAGTCAAGGAAAATAAGGGTAAATAGGGGCAAGCACGAAAAAATAATCAACGTTTCTGGAAAAGACTTGTTTTCGAACACGGCACCATTATTTGATGTGGATAACATATATTTATCGCCCCATCGTGTTTTGAAAAAAAAAATCATATACGTTTAAAAAAGTCAAGGAAAATAAGGCTAAATAGGGGCAAGCACAAAAAAATAATCAACGTCTCCGGAAAAGACTTGTTTTCTAACACGGCACCATTATTTGATGTGGATAACATATATTTATCGCCTCATCGTGTTTTGAAGATAAATCGTATACGTTTAAAAAGTCAAGGAAAATAATGGTAAATAGAGGCAAGCACGGAAAAATAACCAACATCTCCGGAAAGACTTGTTTTCGAATACGACATCATTATTTGATGTGGATAACATATATTTATCGCCCATCGTGTTTTGAAACAAAATCGTATACGTTTAAAAAAGTCAAGGAAAATAAGGGTAAATAGGGGCAAGCAGGAAAAAATAATCAACGTCACAGGAAAAGACTTGTTTTCGAACACGACACCATTTTTGATGTGGATGACATATATCTATCGCCCCATCGTGTTTTAAACCAAAATCGTATACGTTTAAAAAGTCAAGAAAAATAATGGTAAATAGAGGCAAGCACGAAAAAATAATCAACATCTCTGGAAAGACTTGTTTTCGAACACGACACCATTATTTGATGTAAATAACATATATTTATCGCCTCACCGTGTTTGAAGAAAAATCGTATGCATTAAAAAAAGTCAAGGAAAATAAGGGTAAATAGTGGCAAGCACGAAAAATAATTAACGCCTCTGGAAAGACTTGTTTTCGAACATGACACCATTATTTGATGTGGATAAACATATATTTATCGCCCCATCGTGTTTTGAAGCAAATCGTATACGTTTAAAAAGCCAAGGAAAATAATGGTAAATAGAGGCAAGCACGAAAAAATAATCAAAATCTCTGGAAAGACTTGTTTTCGAACACGGCACCATTATTTGGTGTGGATAACATATAGTTATCGCCCCATCGTGTTTTGAAACAAAATCGTATACGTTTACAAAAGTCAAGGAAAATAAGGGTAAATAGGGGCAAGCACAAAAAAATAATCAACGTTTCTGGAAATACTTGTTTTCAAACACGACACCATTATTTGATGTGGATAACATATATTTATTGCCCATCGTGTTTTGAAGCAAAATCGTTTACGTTTAAAAAGTCAAAGAAAATAAGGGTAAATAGGGGCAAGCACGAAAAAATAATCAACTTCTCTGAAAAGAATTGTTTTTGAACACGACACCATTATTTTATGTGGATAAACATATATTTATCGTCCCATCGTGTTTTGAAGCAAAATCGTATACGTTTAAAAAGTCAAGGAAAATAAGGGTAAATAAGAGCAAGCACGAAAAAATAAACAACGTCTCCAGAAAAGACTTGTTTTCGAACACGGACCATTATTTGATGTGGATAACATATATTTATCGCCTCCCCGTGTTTTGAAGCAAAATCGTATATGTTTAAAAAAGTCAAGGAAAATAAGGGTAAATAGGGGCAAGCACGAAAAAATAATCAACGTCTCCAGAAAGAATTTTTTTCGAACATGACACCATTATTTGATGTGGATAAACATATATTTATTGCACCATCATGTTTTGAAGTAAAATCGTATACGTTTAAAAAGTGAAGGAAAATAAGGGTAAATAGGGGCAAGCAGGAAAAAATAACCAACATCTCCGGAAAGATTTGTTCGCTAACACCGTATCCTTATTTGATGTGGATAACATATATTTATCGCACAATCGTGTTTTGAAACAAAATCATATACGTTTAAAAAGTCAAGAAAAATAGTGGTAAATAGAGGCAAGCACGAAAAAAATAATCAACGTCTCCGGAAAGACTTGTTTTCGAACACGACACCATTATTTGATGTAAATAACATATATTTATTGCCTCACCGTGTTTTGAAGAAAAATCGTATATGTTAAAAAAAGTCAAGCAAAATAAGGGTAAATAGGGGCAAGCACGAAAAATAATTAACGCCTCCGAAAAGACTTGTTTTCGAAAACGACACCATTATTTGATGTGGATAAACATATATTTATCGCCCCATCGTGTTTTGAAGCAAATCGTATACGTTTAAAAAGTCAAGGAAAATAATGGTAAATAGAGGCAAGCACGAAAAAATAATCAACATCTCTGGAAAGACTTGTTTTCGAACACGGCACCATTATTTGGTGTGGATAAACATATATTTATCGCCCCATCGTGTTTTGAAGCAAAATCGTATACGTTTAAAAAGTTAAGGAAAATAAGGGTAAATCGGAGCAAGCACGAAAAAATAACGTCTCTGGAAAAGACTTGTTTTCGAACACGACACCATTATTTGATGTGGATAAACATATATTTATCGCCCCATCGTGTTTTGAAGCAAA
>CACSLK010001813.1:4910-16783 GCA_902706635.1 Striga hermonthica
CCGATACTTGGACTAGAAAATTATCCGACTTTGAGATAAAATCTCGTTCGAATAATTCTCGACTCACTCCAAAAAGAAACTAAAAATATGAGCTTACTAATGAAAAATAAAACCGAGCATGATCTAAATAAAATATGAAATAATTCTGCAATAGTCGAGCGTTATATAAATAAAAGATCGGGGCGTTACAACTTATCCTCCTTAAAACATTTCTGTCCTCGGAAATACAAAACTAGGGTACTAGGTCAGAACTCATACTACGAACAACATACAAACGTACAAGATGAATGTACGTAAGTACGACTGAATATCTCAAAACTGAAAATCTGGATATCTGGTAAGTATACTAATCTTGAAACTGGAAAGCTACCACATCCGGCCTTGACCGGATATCATATGCCTCCCCCGGGTGGCCTTGGCCGCCCAGGGACCTGGGGAGGGCATTGACCTCTCAACGCAGGCAATAAGTAGCTGCATGGACCCACTTGTGGTTCATTGCTCTTAGGCAACACTTAAATCTCTAAATACATAACTCATCTGGGTATCGCTTGCATGAGCCATGGTGGCAGCCACTTCCACTAAATCCGTCATGACAACTCGACCAAGAATGGGAGATACTTACCCATTCAGGTCCTATACTTTTTTTACATACATATTTCTGAAATAACTGATCTGAATGTCTAGCTCTGATCTAGGCCTCTCGTCCCATGTGGCTTTTGACTCGTCTTAGCGACGCCAGCAACTTTGACGATCTCTATGTCTCTGTTTCTTACACACTGAACCTTTCGGTCTAGGATTGCTTTTAGCCGCTCATCATATGTCAGGTTCTGTCCGACATTCTTACTCGCCAAAGTTTCTTGTGTGACTCGGGTCGTACGTATACTCTCTCAACATTGAAACGTGGAAAATGTCATGTACACTCAAGAGTTCTGGGGCAATGCCAGACGGTAGGCTATGATGCCAACTTTCTCAAGAACATTAAGAGGCCCATTAAAACGGGCTGCAACTTCCCTTCTATTTTTTTTTTTTTGAAACGTACAATGCTTTTCATTAGCGTAACTTTTAGGAAAATAATTTATCTTCTTCTGATAACTATTGGTTGCGATACGACTTGCCATGACTCTGCACAAAATGACGTGACGTCATCTTGCAATGTACTAGAGACGTCGGTGTTGTTTGCAATCGCATGCTCGTCCAATGCCAGCATCTTTGCTGTACTGCGGTACTGAGCTACCTCCACCGATAGTTTTGATGCCTCCAAATCTTTCAGGGTGTGAACCACACCTGCCAACTCAAAACAATGAGTCTGATATTTCACCTTGTGCGGCTTTAGCTGACGGACAACCTAAGCCCCAACCCTACCTTCTTGTATTACTACGCAACTTTGACGCTGTTTCAAGGCATCGCTATAAATAGCGAAACTCTATCTGGGATCCGAAATAGTCAACACGGGTGTCGTCGTAAGCCTTGCTTTGAGCTTCTGGAAGCTCGACTCACAACGACTGCTCTACTCAAACTTCACCGACTTCCTCGTCAATCGAGACAAGGGCAGGGCAATCTTAGACAATCCCTCGATGAATCGTCTATAATAGCCAGCTAGTCCCAGGGAACTCTGAACCTCGATGGCATTTTTTGGTGGTGACCAGTTCTGAAACTCCTCTGTCTTCCCTGGGTCTGCGTCAAACCCTCTGGATGTGACGACGTGACCTAGAAACGCCACTCGATCTAGCCAAAATATGCACTTTGAGAACTTAGCGTACAGTTTCTCATGCCCAAAAATCTCTAATACGGTTCTTAAATGTTGGTCTTGTTGTTCTGGGCTACTAGAATACACCAAAATGTCATCAATGAAAATGATATCAAATTGGTCTAGATATTGATAGACGACACGGTTCATGAGATCCATGAACAACGCAGGCGCATTGCTCAAGCCCAGCGACATCACTACGAACTCATAGTGACTGTATCTTGTTTTGAACACTGTCTTGGCCACGCCAGCCTCTCTGATCTTTAGCTGATGGTAACCAGAATGCAGATCTATCCTGGAAAACACGCTGTCTCGCATCAACTGATCGAATAAGTCCTCTATTGTAGGGAGTGGGTCCTTTTTCTTCACCGTCAACCGGTTCAATTCCCGGTAGCCGATGAACATCTGCATAGATCCATCATTCTTCTTGACAAAGAGGATGGGTGCTCCCTAGAGTGATACACTTAGTTGGATGAAATAGAGGCTCAAAATCTCCTGATTCTGAGCCTTCAACTCCTGTTGTTCCTTCGACGACATACGATACGACGCTTCCGACACGGTTCCCTCTCCAGGGACTAAGTCGATCATGAATTCTACATGTCGGCCAGGAGGTCCTCCTGGAAGCTGATCCGAAATTACATTGTAAGTGCTAAAGATTGGCAGTAAATCGATGAACCTTCTGATGTTCGCAGAGTCCAGAAATTTACGGAAGTATTTAAGGGAAGTTTATTTTTGGTATGAATTAGTTTTAATTTTAATTAAATCCAAAAGACTGATTATTTATTTTATTATTTTGGCAGGACTTTGGGATTGAGGGGGAGTACGCTTTCCATAATCTAGAGTGAAGGGAGATCGCGACATACACTTTCCATAATCAAAGCTGAAGAAGCTCGGGAGATTTACATTCCTTATGCGCATTTGTCTTGAGTGAAAAGACTTCCCATATGTTGTTGAATATAAAAGGAGGACGAGACCAGTGTTGAGGACGACTTTTGGATTTTCAATTGTTTTAGTTTCATTTTTGCTTTCTTTTCTTGAGTGATAAGCACAACATATTAGCTTTTGTAACAGAATGTTCGGAGGTTCATTCTGATTTTGTTTGAGGGATAAGAACTAAAAAATCCACAAGGGAGTTGTGGTCAGATAAGTAGTTGTGTGAATCATTATTCAAGTAGAGTGTAGAGGGAGTCTATACTATAAACCCTTGGATGATGTATGAGTTGTTCACATTAATGATAGAAATCTGAAGGGAGAGTGGGACGCTCTCCTGAAGGTTCAATTTTTGGTGAAAGCTGCTTCCGCAACTGTTTGAATATTCATTACTGTTTGTTAGTCTATTTTTGTGCAACTCTGGATACTTGGTGTTCAAGTATCAAATTTAAATTGGTATCAGAGAGGGTTTTCTTCTTCATTACGAAAGATCCTAGGACGTCTGTTTCCCCAAATCATGAATCAAGAAAGCGGATCGATGTCCAGGTCTCCGCAATTGGACGGCTCAAACTACTCATATTGGAAGTCTATGATGACAATCTGTTTGAGATCGCTTGGAAAAGGCGTGTGGGAGAGTGTTGAAAATGGCTGGGAGCATCCTGTCATGCAACAAGCACCCGATCAAGGTAAAGAAACAACAACGAAAGTCACAGTTTCTAAACCTAAGGACAACTGGACTGATTCTGAGAAGCTTCAAGAAGAAGCCAACTATCGTGCCTTATATGCGATCATGATGGCAGTTGATCAGACAAGACACAAGATGATAGTACATTGCAAAACTGCTAAAGATGCTTGGAGGGTCTTACAGCGTCAATTTGAAGGTTCAACGGCTGTCAAAGCATCCAGACTTCAACGGGTAACTCTTGAATTTGATGAGATCAAAATGAGAGATGAAGAGACAATTGACGTATACTATGCCAGATTTTGTGATCTGGTAAACCAAAGCATGATGCTTGGAGAAGAAATCTCTGAAAAATGTCAAGTCCAGAAGATTATGAGAACCGTTGTTCCCAGGTTTAGAGAGAAAATCACGGCTCTTGAAAGTTTTCAAAGAGTGGCGTCATTGGATGTTGATGAACTTCTTGGAGAGCTCAGAACTTTTGAAATCAACAACAATTATGACAAAGTGAAGAGTAAAGGCTTAGCTCTCGAAGCTGTTGTAGTCGAGGAAAGAGAAGAAAGCGATGATGATGAATGTCCGTTGGCAGATGATAGTGAGCTAAAGGAAGAACTAGCCTTAATCGCGCGAAACTATGGGAAGATGAGTCAAAGGTTGTACAAGAACAAATTTGCTGGAAAAAAGGGGAACAGTTTCAGCAAGAATGTAGTGCAGGACAACAATAGTACTATGTCACTCTCAAAATCCGATTCACAACGAGTCGAGAAGGATCAATGCAGAGAGTGTCGAGGCTTTGGACACTTCCAGTTTGAGTGTGCTAATCTCAAGAAGAAGAATAAGTCACTGAAGGCAACCTGGGAAGACTCAGATGAAGAGGGCACAGACGAACCTACGTTGCACACAAGCAATCTGGCGGTTCATACCTTAGTCAAGAAGTTTATGTGTCTCACCACTTCTCATACTTCGACCAAATTTGAAGAAGTTTGAAAGAATCTAAAGCATCTGAGGATGAATCAGATTAAATTGTGTGTGTAGATCCAGTTCACTTGCTTACTATGGAAAAGTGCGCTCAAGCATCTGAGGCTCTATAGAAGCTTCAAAATGAAGTGTTTAGACTTTCGAGAGCAAACAGGGTGCTGAACGAACAAGCATCCGCCTTCACTGCTACTAAAGAGTGTGAACTGGATACTGCTAAGGCACGAACTTGCATCCTAGAGAGCAGTGTCAAACTTGTTAAACAAGACGTACTGGAGAAGGCTCAGACCATTGAATGCTTGAGGAATGAACTATTCTCTACTCAGAAACTTCTTCCCGAGCGGAACCAGGAAATTGTTCTACTGAAAAATAAAGTTGAGCGGATGATGAACGAACATGATAGCATGGAAAGCAAACTGAAGTCAAACTCTGCTGAGTTAAACCGAACTACAGAAGTTGTTCGAAAACTGAACAAGGGAAAATCAGACCTGAATGAACTTCTTTCCTTGGGAAGACAACATGGAGATCTCACTGGAATATGGTACACTGGTAGGGAAGACTTTCTTGAGTCCTCAACTGGAGCTTCAAATGCAAAACATACTCGTCTTGGATTTGGTGACAAACCTGGAGTTGGAGGCTTGAACCTCCACGGGAGACCTTCCATAAACGTGTTTGACAGGTTTGTAAAAAGCACTGTAAGTAAACCTCCATCTCCACAATCGCCCTTGAAGGTACATTCTCCCAAGAAGAAATCTGTTATTAATACTCACCATAACTTTGTTCCTATCTGTCATTACTATGGTGTAACTGGTCACATAAGACCTAAATGCTATAAAATGCAACATGACCTTTGTACAGGAAAAGTTAGGAGTTGGAATCAGTCTGGCATTCCAGTGAAGGTCCATTCCAGAAATCTCACAAATAACCGTACCAAAACGCAACAAGTGTGGGTTGCTAAGAAATCCTTCAACTGTTTTGCATCTGTTCTATCCCTCAGGACTTCTCTGGAAGGTAAATGGTATCTGGACATCGGCTGCTCTAAACACATGACTGGTGAACCTTCATACTTGATGAACATTCAACCTAGTTCAAAAGGGGAAGTCGCATTTGGTGATGGAGTAAACAATAAGGTTATTGGAACTGGTTGTTTAAATTTGGGAGGAATACCTAAACTAACTGATGTGTTACTTGTTGATAAGCTAAATGCAAATCTTTTGAGTGTGAGTCAACTCTGTGATCAAGGCCTCAGTGTCAGTTTTTCATGTGATAAATGTTATGTGAAAGACTGTGAAGGTTCTTATGTACTTACAGGTTCTCGTTCAACGGATAACTGTTATCTTGTTGATGTTAATGAAAAATGCCTTTTGTCAAGTGTGAGTGAACCTGAAATATGGCATCAACACTTAGGACACATTGGATACTCTCACCTTGTCAAATTGACTAATGCAGGTGTAGTCAGGAGTGTTCCAAAGATTGTTGTGAAGGATCAACCAATTTGTGAACCTTGTCAGCTAGGTAAGCAAACGAGGACATCCCACAAGGCACTGAACTATATTGCTTCTAAACAGATCCTAGAACTTCTTCTCATGGATCTCATGGGGCCCATACAGGTAAAAGGTTGTCAAGGTAAAAAGTACATTTTTGTGTGCGTTGATGATTTCTCTCGATATACTTGGGTTGATTTTTTACGTGAAAAGTCTGATACATTCTCTGCTTTTAAGTCACTTTGTTTGAAGGTTCAGACTGAGAATGGTTTTTCCATAATAAGTATTCGAAGCGATCATGGAAGAGAATATGAAAATTCTGAGTTTGCTGAATTTTGTGATTCTCTTGGTATTAAACACGAGTTCTCGGCTCCTAAAACTCCTCAGCAAAATGGAGTTTTTGAAAGGAAGAATTGCACTCTACAAGAGATGGCCAGAGTCATGTTGAACTCCAAAAACATTTCTTCCAGATGGTGGGCTGAGGCAATAAATACAGCATGCTATCTCGTGAATCGTGTGTACCTTCGTCGAGGTATTGGTCTGACTTCATATGAACTCTGGAAAGGTAAGAGTCCTAATCTCAGTCACTTGCATATTTTTGGGTGTAAATGTTTTATCTATAATGATCATGCCCAACTTGGGAAGTTCGATGCAAAATCATATATTGGATTCTTTCTTGGTTACTCTAACAATAGTCGAGCGTATCGTGTTTACAACACTAGTACCTCCACTGTGATTGAGTCCATAAATGTTATTTTTGATGAAAAAAAATTCTCAAGTCAGTTCTTCTGTATCCTTTGATCAGTTTGAAAATGTTGAGGCATTGTAGGATACTCATGGTGTTAAGAGTTCTGCAGACGAGGAGATAGCTGAACCTTCTGTCGAGAATGTTGAAGACTACATTGTCCTTGCGACCCAAGAAGGTTCTGAGTTACCTAGGCGTGATCCTCCATTAAGGGTTCAGAAAGATCATCCACCCGAGCAAGTCATTGGTGACATAAATGAGAGAGTCACTAGGAACTCGAAGACATCAGTCAAAGAACTTATGGGTGTCTCTCATTATGCTTGCTACACCTCACTCCTTGAACCCAAGAATGCTAAAGAGGCCCCGAAAGATGAGTGTTGGATCTTAGCCATGCAGGAAGAACTGGAACAATTCGCTAGAAACAATTTCTGGGAGTTAGTACCTGAACCTTCCTCGGGAAATGTTATCGGAACCAAGTGGATCTTCAAAAACAAATCTGATGAGTTCGGGAATGTGACTCGGAACAAGGCGAGACTAGTTGCTCAAGGCTACACTCAGACTCAAGGAACTGATTTTGATGAAACCTCCGCCCCTGTTGCTAGACTTGAATCGGTACGCATATTTCTATCTATTGCATGTCTAATGAAGTTCATTGTCTACCAGATGGACATGATGTCTGCCTTCCTGAATGGTATACTACATGAAGAGGCTTACGTGAAGCAGCCTGAAGGTTTCAAAGATCCCAAGAATCCGAATCATGTCTACAGGCTTAAGAAAGCATTATACGGATTAAAGCAAGCTCCTCGTGCGTGGTATGAACGCCTTACCATGTACCTTCTGGAAAAGGGATTCAAGAGAGGAGGAGTAGATCAGACATTCTTTGCTCTTTGAACGAATGAGGACCTATTGGCTGTTCAAATCTATGTCGACGACATCATCTTTGGATCAACATCCAAGAAGCTGGTCAATCACTTTGTGAAACTTATGTTGTCTGAATTCGAGATGAGTCTCGTTGGTGAACTTTCGTACTATCTTGGACTTCAGGTAAAGCAAGGTAAAGATGGTATCTTCTTGCATCAGGGTAAGTATGCAAAAAACCTTGTTAAAAAGTTTGGTCTGGAAAACGCTAAATATCCTCAAACTCCCATGGGCACTCATGTAAAAGTGTCCAAAGGTGATGAAGGTTCATCTGTTGATCAAACTCTATACAGAAGTATGATTGGTAGTCTTTTATATCTCACTGCTAGTAGACCTGACATTTGCTTTAGTGTTGGATTGTGTGCCAGGTATCAGGCTGCCCCCAAGGAATCACATATGAAGCAGTCAAGCATATCATAAAGTACATTGGAGGTACAACCGAGTATGGTCTATTCTACTCTGCTGATACGAACTTACGTCTTGCAGGTTATTGTGACGCTGACTGGGCTGGAAATCTTGATGATCGAAAAAGCACCTCTGGTGGGTGTTTTTACATAGGATCAAACTTGGTATCTTGGTTCTGCAAGAAACAAAACTGCATCTCCCTTTCTACTGCTGAAGCCGAGTACATTGCCGCTGGAAGCTGCTGCTCTCAGTTGGTATGGATGAAACAGATTCTATCTGAGTATGTTATGAACGTTCAGTCGGCTCAACTTTTCTGTGACAACACTATGCTATAAATATTTCGAAAAATCCTATCCAACATTCTCGTACCAAGCATATTGACATTCGTTATCATTTTATTCTTAATTTGGTAGAAGATGGGATTATAGTGTTAGATCATGTACCTACAGATGATCAGCTTGCTGATATTTTCACTAAGGCTCTTGATTCGAAACGATTTTTGTCACTGATAAAATCTTTAGGAATGTGTGCTATATGATTTGTGTGCATTGTGTGAGTTGAATTTATATATATATATATGGTTGGGTTCAAGTGAGAATGATGTTCAATGAAAGAAATAAGAATACATCTAGGTCATTAGATCATATGATCTAATCGCTTAAAAAAAGTCAATATTATATCTTCATTAAGGGTAATGTGGTATTTTTACAAATCAAAATAGTGGGACCCATATCATCATACAACCACTCACGTGTTACATAACATGACCTCTCTCTCTCACTCATTCCTTCTCTCTCTTTCTCTCACATACACACACACGCCACATCACCATTAACACACACAAAACACACGCCACACACAACAGAACACACACACACATACATACAACACATACACACAGACTTCAGCACTCATTAAACACACACCAACACATAATAAACACACACAAAAACATATGCATATACACACACACGTCGCACCCAGTCAGCCGCCGGCCGCCGACCGTCGGTCGCAGACCATCGGCCGCCGGCCACCGGCCTCCACCTCCGTTTCCACATCGCCAACCATTCCTCTCTCGCCAGACTCGCCAACCATTCCTCTCCTGCTGGACTCACCATCTCGCGAGGAACGCCACACCCACCAACTCTGCCGTCGCCGACCACCGGCTGACCGTCGGCCTCTGTCGTAACCACCGCCTCCGCCTCTTATTCCGCCATCGCCGACCGTTCCTCTCCCGCCGACTGTTCTCGGCAAAGCCACCTTTCACACAGTCCGGCCATTACCCTCCCGTCGGAGATATACACACCAAAGACAGAGGCTGAAAAAAGGCCCGTCATCCACCGACCGTTATCCGTCGTCGCCGCCATTGATTTCATCTGCCGGCAGCGCCTCTCGTTCCCGACGTCGAGAAGGTTGTCTTCTCCGGTGACACAAGCCGGAGAAGGTCGTCTGCAGCGTCCTGTCCTCACGGCTGAGTGGTTCCCGATGGCAAAGTGCCGGCTGAAATGGTTGGGCAGTGTGGACAATGATTTTGGATGGGGGACTTGTGATTGAGAATTTGATATTTTATAGGGACTAAGTTACAATTTTCATATTTTTCTATATTTTAATTTGGCCTACTGGCCAAATTTACAAATATATGAAGATTGGATATATTTTAATTTGGTACATGCGCCTAATGTGTAATTTTCAATTTTTTTTAATAAGTAATAAATTTACAAATTTATTAGGATTTAGGGTTTCTTTGATTTTATTATATTTCCAATTTTATTAATTTTGAGTATTTTTTAATTTAACTCATGGCAAAATATGTAATTTTTAGCAATATTATCGTAAATGCATGTGATAAGTAAAGTGTACAATTTTTAAAAAGTACTCCCTCCATTTTGAAATATAAGGCGTTTAAGGTTTTTGCACAAATATTAAGGAGACATTAATTAATAAGTAAATTGATTAAACTAACCTTATTTATTGAAAATCACTATGTATTTATTGTTATGGTTGCAGCTATAAATGAGGGTATATTTGGCAGATAATGGAATAATTTGCCTTGGTTTTGATGTGCGCCTTATATTTCAAAAAATTTGAGAATTCCTTATATGCCTTATATTTCAAAATGGAGGGAGTATAATATATAAAAAATATAAAAATAATAAATATATTTTTATAATTAAAAATAGTAAATTAATTTAATTATTTAGGTTAATTTGATATACAATTATATCTACTAATTATCTATTTCAAAAAAAAAACAATGTATATGTTATCCTATAAAGTATTGCACAATATATATCAACGCGTTGCACTTTATAAGTTAACACTTTGCACTTTATAAAATATCACTATACATAATATTTATTTTGAGTATTTTTTAATTTAGCTCATGACAAAATATGTAATTTATAGCAAATATTATCGTAAATGCATAGTACTGATAAATAAAGTTTACGATATTTAAAAAGTATAATATATAAAAAATATTAAAATAATAAATATACTTTTAGAATTAAAAATAGTAAATTATTTCAATTATTTAAGGTAATTTGATATACAATTATATCTACTAATTATAGATTTCAAAAATACAATGTATGATATTTTATAAAGTATTGCACTTTATATATCAACGCGTTGCACTTTATAATAACACGTTGCACTTTATAAAATATCACACGACATAGATCTAAAAAATGGATATACATAATATTTCATCAATCTCATCATTTATCCACACGAAACACAAGCATACTAACGTACCAAAATTACAGTAGTTCACTTTATACATCAACAAGTTGCACTTTATAAAATAATTTATTGCACTTTGGAGAACGACGCGTTGCCCTTTATAGCAACTATCATATTGCACAATAGATATCGAAACTGACCGAATTCAAAATTTTTCAACCAAACATAATAAAAAATATTAAATAAAGTTATTGACATATTAAATATATATACGAATTATATCGATTATTTAGGATAAATCAATTAATTGAACGGAACAAACTATTTAATTATGTTCATTTTGAAATTGATTTGGGACAACAGTTCAGTTTGTCCAATATGCACAATACCGACACCGTGCAGCATAATGATGGACGAATTGCACCTTAAGAAATGTTAGATTGTACCGTATATTTCGTTTACATATATACAATTTATTTAATTTAAAACTACTATAAAATACCAAATAAAAATATTAAATACTAATATAGAAAAAATAAATAAAATTATTAACATATTAAATATAATTTTAATATAAAAAAATGTTTCAATTATTTCAGATAATTCGGTTAATTGAACTGAATAAACAACTTAATTAAACTTATTTTTCAATTTGGTTTAGACCAAAAGTTCAGTCGGTTCAAAATGTAGACCGACACCGTGCACCGTAGTGTTGGACAAATTGCACATTAATAACTGCTAGATTGCACATTATATTTTGTTTATATAGAATATTACATTTTTTTTTTAATAAAAAGGCATAATATAAATTATTAAACTAACAATACTAATACTCAAAATATTTTTTTAATACAAATAATATTTATTTATATTGTTCTAGTTTCGACATCCTCTCGGTCGATTAAACCAAACGGACCGATGATCCGACTAATTAATAACTATTTAATTTTATATAAATGTAACGTATTTTTATAATAAGCGTGTAATTCTCAAAATTGTGTATATAATATAATGTTAATGTGCAATATCTTGAACTTTTGATAAATTATAATTCCATCTCACTATTAAAATATCATGTAGTAAAAGTTTTGAAATTACACAAAAACCCTTACAATATATCTAATTTTCATCAACAAGCCCAACATTAAAATAATAATAATAATAATAATAATAATAATAATAATAATATTAATAATAAATAAAAAATAGAAAAATTGTGACAACGCACAAGCACGCATACGATACACACACACTCAGCTGCGCCGCCCGACCGCCGCCGCGGCCGCCCGTCGTCGCCCGCCCCAT
>CACSLK010001841.1:0-14497 GCA_902706635.1 Striga hermonthica
ACAGCCGGGTGACGAGGAAGAGACGAGTTGGGTCGGTCTAATTACTTATGCATTTGTATTGCTTCCGTTGAACTTGAATAAGTTTGTTGCACGTTATGTTTTGTGCAAACTATTTTCAAACCTGGTGTGTTGGTTTTCGAATCTTATGAACCTTGGTTGTTATGGGATTTATGGTTGGATATTTAGTTCATGAGTTGATGTTGGTTAATGAAAACCGATTATAAAAACCGGGTAATGAATCCCCGTAGGCCCAGATAAGACTTGGGTTATGAAAATGTTGTTTAACACCCACTAAATTTTTGAAAATGAGTTTGAAAATTTTATACTGATTTTTGAAAAATCCGGAATTTCGGTAAAATCAAAGTGGGGTGTTACATCTTCCGGGGCTTGATTGTTCGTTATTGGGTTAGCAGTTATCCGAGTTAACTCTTCTCGACGGGGAGAAGTATGGTGAGGTTGTGACGTAGCATGGGATGTTGCCGCATGCGTTTCGGGGTCATGACGAGTATGGGTTGGATGTTCTGTTGGATTAGTAGTTAACGGCATCGATAATGGTACCGTATTCGAGTTTCTGGGAATGGTTCGAGCTATCAACGAGGTTAAACCTTGAATAAACTCTGGGTTTTGAAGAAAGTTCATGATGTTCGTGACCGGAGGAGGCGGTGTTGAACGCCGCGGAGAATGGTTAGTCGATTGGCTCTGGCCAGGATGAGTTGTGTGGTCTCGACCAGACTGCGACATGGTGGCTTCGAGCGTGAAAATGGCTTTAACAGCGAAAGTTAACTTCAAAACGTGATTTGCCGCCCTTCCTCTAGCGCCAAACTGTTGTCAAACGAAAATTAACAACTATATAATCGACAGGGATTTGTAGTAAACTTAAGATAAATCTATAAAGGCTTATATGAACAGCGAAAGGAGATAGAATTTTTCTGAATATTATTGTATGCGTGTCGTGCTTGTTGGAGAACTGTTTTCTTTTTTTATATTTATTTACAACATTTATCTAATATGTAATCATTACATGAGAATAGTCAACGGCGGCTGATTGCCATTCATCCTAGTAACGTGCCACTTGGCCAGGTGTAATGATGAATTGTGCTGAGTTGGCACTGCCTTGTGGTGTCGGTCTAGCGAGTCATAAATATCGGTTCGTGTAGTTATAACCGATACGTCGTATCCGACATGTAGTAACCGACATGTCATAACCGACATGAGATATCGGTCGATTGATGACGATGTCGGTTCTTGATGAATTTTTACCCGAAATATGATTGTCTTGAGACTGGTGCTAGAACCTTGAGATCTGTAAAGGCATCACCTACTTTATACGACTTCTATCATCCTTTTATTGAACATAAGCATCTGATCAGCATTGCCTAATTCGGTTTACTGAAAATGATGTCAACACCTGGCACTCACTTGGTCAAGGTAAAAGCTATGGTAGTCGGATGGGGGGGCTCTCGAAAGAGTCGTCGGGCTTGGGGATTCTAAGTTTCAAACCTTTCGGCAATTCAATTTTTTTGGTAAGAAGGGATATTTGGGTGTCCGTATATGAGGAAACGGGATTGAAAGGTATGGTTTGGGAACGGGTAGCACTTCTTTTGGTTTTGGTAGTAGGAAAGGACGCCGGGCTCGGGAGAGCTAAGGCGTTGGAGGGTGACTCTTTGGACGAAGAGTGTGAAGGCGAATGAGAGGTAGAACTAGTGGTACCCGAAGAGGTAGAGGTAATTGTGCCCAAAGAAGTAGAGCTAGTGGTATGGCTCGTGGAGGAGGAGCTATTGGGAGGCGTAGAGATAGGTGGTTCTAAGGCATATGTAGGTAACATGACGAGCATGAACGACAAAAACAAATGACAAAAAAATACAAGTACAATATGAGGTGGTGCACTACGAAAGTAATTTTCACAAATAAAGTGAAGTAACGAAGGTATATAGCAAGAGTGAGTCGAGGTAAGCGTACCCATAAAGGATGCCAATGCCGCCATAGTGAGTGGTAGAGTGAAGAGGTCGTCGGGCCCGAGTGGTGCTAGGCGCGTGTTCAGCGTGCTCGGTGATGTGGGGTGCTTGGTGTAGGGACGGCGTGCTCGGCGTAATCAAACAGAGCGTAAGTTCGTCGGACGAAGGCGTGTGCTCGGTGGCGTGAGCTAGGCGTGCTTGGCGAGGTGGTGTGCTCGACGAGGTGATGTGCCCGACGAGATGCCGCATGGTCGGCACAAGCGAGTGGTCGCCAATGATGGCGCGTGGTCGGCATGAGGTTTGAGAGCCGGCGTTAGATCGTAGGGAGCACCGTGAGGCCGTCGGATTTTCAAAGAGAGGATTGAAAGTTGTTTTAGAAAGAGAATTATTGTGGTAAGAAGAGAAGAGATGGGATGATTTTTGGGGTGGAGAATGGTGAATGAGGATGAAGGAAAGAAGAGTATTTATAGATGGGGAATTAGGGTTTGGTTGATCTTGAATAATCTTGCCTATCCATTCAAAAATAAATCAAGGGTGGAGGATGAAGCTTGTAGGAGAAGTTAATTGAGGTTTTTAAAAGGACATGTGATGAGGGTGACAATGTTGGATGGTGTTGATTTGTGATGTGGTGACATGTGATGGTAGGTAGGCATCATTGGGGAAAGTGAAGGCATATGGTGAGCAGTTGGGCACATGTGCCTAGGTACCTAACTTAGAAAATTAACAATAAGAAGATGGAGAAAAGTAGGCATGAGGGAAGAGCACCATCATATGTGGTGGGCCCGGCTCGGCATCACGTGGACAGCTCGGCGATGGCGCGTACACCTCGGCTCGGCGTGGTCGGTATCTCGTGTAAAGTTCATCGTCGATACCGCTTCACCCCGTCGTGGTCGGCACTCGCCGTGGTCGGCACGCTCGGCATTTAGTGTGGCCAGCACCTCGATAGCTCGGCATTGAGGGGTCAGCATTCGATGCTCGGCTTGGCATCATAACACAACCATGGGCGTGGTCGGCATCCCGAGAGCAAGTGGCAGGGCGACGTTATCCCGACGGATCGGCTCGGCAGGAAGGCGCTCTATGTAAGAGTGTTCGGCTCGGCGTGGGATTGCCCGACACCATGATGTGGTCGGCGTCCTTCATGACTGCTCGGCACTTGCAGCTCGGAGTCCCCACTTGCTCGGTGTCAGCGGGTAGCATGCGGTGCTCGGCGTCGCGAGAGTGCTCGGCCTTGGGGTGCTCGGCGTGGAGTGCGCGGCATGGGAGCGCGCGGCGCGGGTGCTCGGCATCCTTGAGTGCCCGGCGTAGAGGCCCTCGGCGGAGAATGCTCGGCAACAGGGCTCTCGGAAGTGGGGTTCTTGGCGGGGAGTGCTCGGCGTAGGGCGCTCGGCACGGGGTGTCTGGCGTGAGTGATCGGCGTCCCCGAATGCTCGGCTTTGGGGAGTGATCGGCGTTGCTCGCATGGGAGTTTTCGTCGCAGGGTGATCGGCGTCACTCGAGTGCTCGGCATCATTCAAGTGCTCGGCATCTCTCAAGAAGGCTCGGCTGCTTGGTGGAGTGCGCAGTGTTCTGCACGTAAGCTCGTGTAGTGAAGGCGAAGTTTGGGTAAGTTATGAGCAGTGCTTTCTATGGAGGTATAATTCTTTCATTCCTTGCAACAAGCTCAACTTGTCTAAGGAATGGGGGGACTAGATGATGTGGTCCTCAGTAGCGGTTCATGGAGGACCGGTCGAGATTCGGCCGTCGCATTTGTATGGAGAGGACTAGCTAAGCACCTGGACAGCTAGGCAGCTGGGTACTCTGTCTAACTCCACAGTATTATTATGCTACCCCAAGTGCGCGGCACCCCCAAGTGCGCGGCACCCTCAAGTGCGCGGCACCCTCGTGTGCTCGACGCCCTCGTGTGCGCGGCGCCCTCGTGTGCGCGGCACCTTCGTGTGCGCGGCACCCTCAAGTGCGCGGCACCACCATGTGCGCGGCACCCCCAAGTGTGCGGCACCCTCTAGTGCGCGGCACTCTCGTGTACGCGGAACCCCCAAGTGCGCGGAACCCTCAAGTGCGCGGCACCTCGTGTACTCGGTGTCCTCAAGTGCGCGGCACCCTTAAGTGCGCGGCACCCTCGTCGCGGCACCCTCAAGTGCGTGGCACCCCGAAGTGTGCGGCACCCTCAAGTGCGCGGCACCCTCGTGTGCTCTGTTTCCTCAAGTGTGCGGCACCCTCAAGTGTGCGGCAGCCTCGTGTACTCAAGTCATAAAGAGGTTCACAACTTCAGGGACTCTATGGATGTATAATCTCTTGACCTAATTAAGAGATATACATGAAGAAGACTTCTTGATTCATGAGGACTCTCTAAACTTCTCCTATAAAAGGAGCAGGTTCATTCATTTTACACAACACACACATACTTGTTGTCTCGTTACTCTGTCGTTTTCACTTTGGACCGCCACTGACTTGAGCGTCGGAGTGTTCGCGACGGGACCACCCCGGCGTGTTTTGCAGGTACCGGCGATCGAGGAGGTGTAACCCGGTTCGGAGAGGAGCGGTCCAGCGGTTCAGGTATTTGTGGTATAACAGAACTGCTTGGGCGGTGGCCTCAGCTTTATTAGTTCGATATTCAGATGAGAAGAGATCGCTAATCTTCTTCGAGAAGACTTAGGTTGAGATCGGTCAGGACCTACTTCTACCAATCAGGGGATCGGCAGGCTCAGATTGCATCTTGGGTTGTTTGCGTGTTTGTTAACTGCCCGTTCCAGGGACTGATGCAGGCCCAACTTCTTGTCTGGGCTTTATCTTTGGTGGATCGTATCATGGAAAATTTAGGTATAACAACTAGTGTTTTATTAAGCCGGATAGGTTGCATTTTAGCCTTTGAAAGCTATTTTCGGAGTGAATAAGAGAAATAAAGAAAAAATAAGAAAGAAATGAATGATGGAATATCAAATTTTGAATAATATGATTCTATAATAGGTTGTAAAAATGAAACTATAATAGGTTGTGAAACTGAAACTTTGGAATTGAACGTTGGTATCCGTGTGCATACTTCTCTAGAAAATGACAAATAGCAATATGAATGTATTACAATGAATGGATCGATCGAAAAAAAAAAAAAAAAAAAAGAAAAAAAAATTGGATCGATCAAATGACAAACATGAACCTGAATAAATCTTAACAAATAATTGAAATAAATAAACATAGTCGACATATGTGAAACAAACTCTCAGCAAGAAAAAATTACCACTTATTAATATATGTAATACCCGTTTGAATATGGAATAATTAGATTTGTTATTTATTATCTTTATTATTATTATTATTGCTTGGATTATTATTATTATTATTATTATTATTATTATTATTATTATTATTATTATTATTATTATTATTATTATTATTATTATTATTATTATTTACTTAAATGTCATTAAATGTCTAATTGTTAAAATTGTTTACTTGATTGTTACTATTATTATTATTATTAATATTTATATAATTGTCTAATGTGCCTAATTGATTAAATTTATTAAAAATGTATTTATTTATATTAAATGTCTAATTTGCTTAATTGATTTTATGTTATAAAATGTGTATTATTAATATCTATATATTTATGTGTTATATATATATATATATAATTATCCTGGTTTTATTTTAATTATCGAATGTTCGAACCGAGCCCGAGTCTCGTCTATTTAGTCGAACTTGGTTGAGTCTTAGTGTCGAGTCTAAGTGTTCCAACGTCCACAGGACTTCACGAACAACTTAGTCGAATCAAGTTCGACTAAGTATGATTGTGTTTTCCGTATAAGTCATATAGATGTTGATTATAGCATATGTACTAATGTAGGTGTTTGAGGAGTCGAGCCCTCGACCTACCGACCTGTTTGTGTGCTTCCTACCGATTTACCAGGTCGGTTTTAATTATGAAATTGTTATGCTTTAATTAAATGTTATTGTTGATTACTTGTGGTATGATTAAAGTATGCATGTGAACCATGTAGCCTTCGATGTGAGTTGTACCGGCCGTCGAACGGTTTTTCCGTAGCTATAGAACGTACATGATGGGTAATCTCCTTTATTTATGTATGGCAGTCAGGGCGTGAGCTTTGGCTGGTGATCTCCGATGTAAGTCTGATGGCTAGGTTCCGGGCATTTGGGGTGGATTTATTCCTACTGTTTAGGCATCGATGCAAGGCCCGAGGGGCATTCGATACGTGTATCAAAAAGTTGGATTTACTCCTGCTGGTTGGGCATCGATGCAAGGCCCGCGGGGCATTCGATACGTGTATTAGCAGCAGTCTATTGATATAGGTGTGCACATGAGGGTTGACTCTGGGATAGGAGATGGGATACTAATTGATTTGTGTTCATACTGCGACCATACGTGCTTTATTTTATGAATTTGGATATTAATTATTGCATAGCGATGAGCATTATTGTTTCCTTTTGTGCTGATCCCCACCTGCTCTTCATAGATGCAGGTTAGTATTGCTGGCACGACAGAGGGAGGCGAGTGGTGGTCATATTACTGTTTTTATTTCCGCTGCTTTGAACCGCTTAGTATTATTTATGAACTTCTGATTTATGTTGAGAACTGGAAGATTGATAGGGAGTGTACTCCCTAGTATTTATGAATTTGAGGAACCTAGTTTTGGGAGTTGATGTTATTGATGACCCGGTTTGGGTGTTGACTTGATTATTGAACCTGTTTGGGAGATTCATTTATGATATGATTGGAAATTGTTTGGGAAATGAGTAGCGCCTCAAGTATTTTGAAATAAATTTTGAGAAATTTATTCTGATTTTCGTCAAATAAAAGTGGGGCGTTACAATATCTATATATATAATTGTTGGCAAACTTCATTTAATTTTATTCAGCCTTCAATTAATAATAATATGAGTTCATTTAAATAAAAATAGGTTGCATTTAATAAAAAAAAAATCATGACCTCCATCCAAAAACCGTTACAACATATTTTTTTCTTTTAATTTATTCCATACAATCATCCATCTATTTTTTACAACATTTTAGATTTGTAAAGGTTGCATGCGATTACCATTTTTTATTTCTTTATACTTGGAGAATGTAATTGTTGAATAATTACGAGATAATGTTTAAATCTTTAAATTTGAATGGTTAAAAATATTTTTTTTAATTTGTATGTTGACTATTCACATGCAAAAGAAGTATTAAGTATTTATATGCTATAAATATAACACAAAATATATATAAGAAAATCCATCTTTTGTAATAGACATATTTACACCATCTCATTCAAAAATTTCATTTTTTTCATGCAAGATTGTACACTATATTAGTTGAATTTAATAAAAGATAATTATTCATTTTATTTTATATAATAAATATAGTGATGAATATGGATATTTTACGATGTTCATTTTTACTAACGACAAATTTTAAATTGTGATACTATTATTTAACTTATAATCTCAAAATTATACACATACACGTAACTTATAAGTTGTAATAATTTAAATTTATGTGCATGTGCACGGGAAGAAATATTAGTTTATGATTATTAACTAACGTCTTCAAGATACAACAGCTTTCATCTTTACGATATGAATAATTGAACATAAGATGCCTAAAAAAACTTGTTCTAACGAGATATGTTATACTTGTGGTAAGTCTATACGATATGATTTCATTCTAGGAAGATTTATAGGTGTTGGGAAGATCTACAAGGTGTTTTGATTTCATTCTAGGAAGATTTATAGGTGTTGGGAAGCTTTACAAGGTGTTTTGAGCTAAAAGTAGTGTTCTGAAAACTGGACCAGACCGGACGGTCCAACCGGTTGAACCGAAAACCGGCTAGCTTACCGGTTCGGTCTCTGCAAAAAAACCAGGTGTCAACAAAACCGGTCAACAACCGGTAAAAAACGTCTAGAAACAGGCTGGTTCAACCGGTCAAGCTTTGTGTTTTGACTAGGTAAATAAAATCTCACAAATTTATACAACAACTCAACTGTTAGGTTAGTCGATGTGGGACAAATAGTTCAATTGTTGCGCGTGGGAGTGGAGAAAATTTCTTTTTCCATATTTTAGTTCTATTAATATTAATTACTTATCCTCGAAGTGAGAGGATAGAAATGGTTGAATCAAATCAAATCAAATCCTATATAATAAGGATTAACATAAATCAAATTTAGAAACAATTTCCCGCCACTTTCATTAATTATCTCCTAAAAATAGTAAATCAGCTTTTTCTGTTTTTTTTTTTTAGGAATAACATCAAGTACTTTTACATTGGTAACCAATAAGGAATCAAAATCTGAATAAATTTCCTATTTTTCAAAACAATTTGGAAATCCAAATGTAAATCCAAATAAATCACGATTTTAGATATCGTGATTTCCAAACAATTTGCAAATCCGAATAAATCTCCTAGGAAAATCATGATTTGTATATATCATGATTTTAGAAATCTGTTCAAAATTTTCTTTGCATGAATCTGAATCATAATTCATTCAGCCTATTATTATATTATTAAATTATTTGAAACCGCATGCTAAGATTTGTATATATCAGATTTCTAAAATCATGATTGTATATATCATCTTTTCACCAATTAGACTTGTTTCTTCATTATCGATTTGAAAAGGAAAACAAATTTTATATACCTTATTGGTTTTGATAATACAATGTTATAATCATTGTCATTATTTATTTTAAAAAGATAGTGTTTGTCATTTATTTGATTTCAAAAGATGAAAAAAAATCATAGTTTAGGTCTCTTTTTATTTATGCATTTACACAAATTAATTTAAAAATTCTAATAACGATACAAAATTTGCTATATATTGATTCAAACCAACTAATTAATAAAAGAGTCCATCAATCACGAAATTAAAAAATAACACACGATTACTACATTTCAAAGATTAAGTTTTTTAAATAAACATTCATTTATATTGTCATGACGATAAACAAGAGTAAGTGTCAATCTTAGAAATTTGATGATTCCAATGGCTATATTTCCAATGGTTTTTTTATCGTAGGAATTTCCGTTGAAATATGCAAATTTCATTGGAATTTTATTTCCACCCCGTTGAAAAATCCACCGTTGGAATTGTCAAAATCCAACGGAAATTCCAATAGAAAATTCATTCCAACGGAATATTTTTGTTGGAATTTCCATTGGAATCCATTTAAAATTTCCAACGGAAATAATAGTAATGAAATATCCGTTGGAATTGTCGTTGGAATAATTTTTTTTGGAATAGATTTCCATTGGAATTTTATCATTTTATTGTAGTGTGCCCAATAATCAAACTAATAATGTTGTTTAAAATTAGGTTTTTATAACATATGGTTTTTTCATACCCGAACTTTTTATGAGCATTTCCGCCCAAAACATTAATTACCTACTATAGATGGAAATAATATAATATGATCTAAATAAAAAATAAATCATTAATTGCATAATTTTCATATAACTCGATTTTCAGTTTGTGTTTATTTTAATAAATTCTTAGTTTTCTTTAATTACGTGGATAGTGGTTTTGTAGGCAAAGATTATGTAAATAGTTATATATAGCCGATTTTGGAACTCTTATTTATCAAAGATTCTTTTTTATTTTAACAGATTTATTAGAATCATTGCTTTGGATTAGCATATATGTTACATACACACAAAAAAAATAATTATAGTAATATTTAAATTTACATGGCGTCAGTTTTAGAATTCTCATTTGTGAGGATTCTTTTTTATTTTATCATATCTATTAGAACCAACAATTACAAAATATAAATTAATATTAATATCAAAATATATTTATATTAATATTTAAATATATTTTTCATTGTAGCAGATTATTTGAAAATGAACGATTTTATATGAGATATATACAAATCTTTTTTTTTTAGATATACACCAATTCCCTTTATTGGTATTCTTTTTGTCAATTGTTTTTAAAAGAAAAATTTTTAAAATTTTGTATAGTCAATCGATTTTTTGTTTTTGTGTACACAAAATATAAATTTATTGCCAAATATATATATATATATATATATTTACTACCTAAAAAGTTGTCACACATATAATAGGAAAGAAGTCCAATTAAAAATTGTTCAGTTTGAAAATATATAAGTTCTCACACAGTCAATTAAAAATTGTTCGGCTTGAAAAAATTAGCGTGAAGTAATGTCTAATCACTAATATTTTACATTTTATATCTACAATGTATAATCTCTCTCATAAAATTAGTGTGATGTAAATTAATATTTTGTATTATTCATACATATTTTTGTAGATATAATTACTAATATTTTTTAGACTTTAATACATATTATTCACATGTATTATTTTGTATATTTTAACATGTTGTGTATATATGTGTGGGTGTTGAACTTTTTTTTTGGCATATTTTACTTATAAAATAATTTAGAAAGGTGACCTTACATTTTTTTAAAATAATATAGTATATTTTAGATAATCTTACACACGTTGTAAAATAGTTTAGTGTTTTTATTATTTTAAACATACATGTTTATTGTTATTTTAAACAAAATAAAAAAAAATATAAAAATATTAGAGAATATTATTTAGCTAATCAAGTATCGATATTAAAATGATAAACTAACAACTCATTTGTCAAACTGTTGTACAAATTATCATATTATAAATAGATCCATCTTAGACTTCCATTTAAGTTCTAGCGGCACTAGTTTCTTCTGATTTTGGGATTCCATTTAACAGTCATGGTCAGCCTTTTGTATAAAAAATATATAAATATCAGTGAATATTATATAGCTAATCAAGTATAATCGATACTAGTATTCGACCCTGTGCATTTGCACAGATGTAAATAAAGTATTGTGAGTTATTTGTATGCATATAATGATTAATTATTTTTCTTTGACCTTTTTTCTGGCAAAATTTACAATTAAAAAAGTTGGAATATTTATTTTTTTTTAAATTGCGTTTATCTGATTGGATGTAATGTATATTTTGGTACGTCTTTTTTTGTGAATAATTTATTATTTAAGAATTTCAAATACGTTTTTTATTTTTTTTAAAAAAATAATAATTTAAATGTAACCACAATAATAACATCTAATCACATTATACGGTCAACACATTATATGGTCAACTGTCAGTAATCAAAAGTTCAAAATGATTTTTGTAATTTTGAAGTGATTAGTATTGATTATTTAATAATTAATGAAAGATTAAATACATCAAAAGTAACGGTTTTTGGAGGGAAAAATGTTAAATTGCCACATAGGTAAAATTAAATAGGTTTTATTAAATGCTATTAGCTAGTAATTATATATATATATATAGATTAAACTAACAGCTCATTGTCTGACTGCCTAAGTAAATTATCTTATTATAAAAAGATCCATCTTAGGATTTCATTTAAGTTCTAGAGCACCAGTTACTTCTAATCTTAGGGTTTCATTTAATATTAGGGTCAGTCTTCATGTGCATTGGCATATTATTAAAGAAATTGGTTCTTAGCAACGACCGATTATATGTTGTTGTTTTTACGTGTAAGTAATAGATAAGAGATGTGCATTGGTATGTTCTTAAAAAAAAAAAAAAAAATTGATCACGACTAATTGTATGTTGTTAAGCATGTAAGTAATAGGTCAAGAAGAGTCAAGGTCAACATTTATTGTACGTTGGCATGTTAAGTAATAGATCAAAAAGAGTCAAGGTCAACATTTATTGTATGTTGGCATGTTTTTAAAGAAATCGATTTTTAGTCACGGACAATTATGTTGTTTGTTTCGCGTGTAAGTAATACAAAAGTGTTGAAAATATTAGTTTGTGGGGACGACGAGTTGCTCAGTTATTGAACAAATGATGTTGTGTACAAGAAAGTTTAAATAATATATTTTTTTGCATCAGAAATATTTTATGGTTTGACAATTTTCTACGAATTATCATTCTTTTATTTATTAATACATTTTAATTTTTAATATTCTACAAAGTAAATACAGTCTGCGCATCGCACGGGTTACATACTAGTTAGCAAACAAGGAATCACATAAGAATCAAATAATTATTTATCAATATAATTCCAATTAATTCGACATCTCATATTATTTATTTATTTTTATTTTTATTTCTTAATCTATATATTGTTAATTGTTGGATCAATCCTTTAAAGAATGAGTCAACTATATTTAATATTTGTAAAATATTATATATTCAAAATATCAATAAATTAAATAACTTAAAAATTTAAGTTATCTATATTTATGAAAGATTATATATATTTAAGATTATCAATAAATTAAAAAACGATCCAACCGGTTTAACCACTGGTCGGCCCAGTGAATCATTGAACCGGTAGCTTGACTGGTTCGATGACCGGTCCGGTTTTCAGAACATTGGCTAAAAGACACCTTTATTTATTAAATTCAGACAGAAATGAACGCAACTGACCTAACCATCTGTTTGTAGGCACTAGCCAACTGGTGCTACAAGGATCACACCTACAACGGGATCGCAACCTGGTTGTGCCTAACAACGCTTGATTTGGTGCTACAAGGATCACCCCTACAACGGGATCGCGACCTGGTTGTGCCCGACAACGCTTGATTTATCGCGGGGCGATGAGTATCACAAGGTTGGAATAGGGCCCAGTCGTTGCATATTCCCACGAGCAATATGACCTATTTCACATTTCGATATTATATGTTTTTTGTTCTGAACCAACTTTTTAATGACTTAAACTCAATTTTAAGCTACAAAAACTTATATTTCTTCGCAGTTATAATTTAAAATTAATTTATCATTCATCCAAAACAGTTAAAGAAACAGAAAAGTAAAAAATAGCTTCTGACAAGAATGCTGGAATAGTTCGACAAATTCAAATACAAGACGGATTCTTCAAACTTAGAAATGGCGAAATAGGAATCCACTGTGATCCCAGCAAATCCAATACAACCGAGTTCATAAAATGGATGACCTGTATACTGTAAACTTGTTTAGTCACAACGGCCACATTGTTAAAAATGCAATCATATCCACTCCATGTAAGGAATATGAGTTATATTACACACAAACCTCAGTAATAAAAGCACAACGAGACAACCATCACAAAGCACTTAGATAGAAAAATGAGAAGAAACAAGTGATTAAGTAAGATCATCCTCTTCCAGCTCCTTCGCTTTCAACGCCTCCTTTACTCGCAATAAGAGTGTTGTCCTCCAAGCATCCTATAAAAATCCAAAAGCACCCAAAAGCTTTCCATAACCAAGGATGGAAATTGAATAGAACAAACAGAACAAGATTAATTCAGCATGCTTTTTTTCACTTCTGAAGGACTAGGTTGATAATACAACCGTGCCATTTTTTCGTAGGAAGAATATAAACACATAATAAGTGAGTGAGTATAAAGACAGAGACGGCAAAAAAAAAAAAAAAAAGACCCAACTACTACTTTTAAGTAGTTCAACAGTCTCATAGTTCCTAGAAGAGCATTGACAGAATGATTGGACAACTTCTATAACAATACCGGCAGATGTCCATAACATGTTTGGAGTCAAAATAATTATTTGTTTTACTAAACAGAAATTAAGAACAGAGTTCCTCGACTGCAGCATATTAACAATAGAGACAACCTGAATAACAATAGACATACCAGTTGAGTCATACTATCAAATTCCTTGACGGCAGCAGTAAACTTAGCAACATCTTCCTCATCAACCGCAGCAGCTAAATCCTGCAACCAAAATGTACAATTATATCATCAGCTCAAACTTTCACTTTTGGTTGACCAAAATAAGAGGATAAATATCATCTATGCTAGAATACAAGAACACACATCAACCTTGGACTGATCTTAGTGGGGAAAAAAGTAACATAAGCAATGAAAATAACAAGATATAAGACGTTACAGCTAAATAAACACTTCGGAATAGAAGATGCACAACTACGCCAAGATGCAACACAGAAGGTGCAAAGCAAAACATAGAACAGAGAAGCAATACTAAAGATATGTGACATACCGCTAGCAATTTGTATTCCCTGGTACCAGAAAACGTAGGATCCAATTCCTTCAAATGAAAACATGGGTATGTTTAGTGACCCAAGCATGCATACAAACACACTCAAAATGTCTAATGGTGTAAGCAACTATCTCAACACAAGAATTACCTGGTATTTCTCTAATGCGTTGGTTATTGCAACAACATCACCCCTGCAGAGCTGGCAAAGACCAGCATTAAGAAGGTGACCTTTAACTCCATACTTCAGTAAGTTATTATTTAGAGAGTGTCGTGCTATCTCTTCATATATCTCAATGGCCTTCGGATATCTGGGCACAAAGTGGACCCATTTAGTTCTTTTAAGAAAATCATAATGTTTCCCAGTATCAAATGTTCCAGACATGCAACACTTGGCCAACTTATACTTGGTATTCGTTACAATCAAGAATGTGTAAACCCAAGACTAATGGTTTATGCATGAAAAAGCTCTAGAATGGACTGCCAGAATTATAATTACTTGAATACAACTATATGCATCAGCGTGACATAATATGACCCACAAAAAAAAAAAAAAAAAAAAAAA
>CACSLK010001841.1:21302-41696 GCA_902706635.1 Striga hermonthica
GATGACGACCCACTTATCTACATGCAAAACAATAGAACGTGGAACTTATTTAACCAATCATAATTCTCATTCATCAAGAAATAACAAGTGTAATATCCACTAAAGCAAAGCTTAAGTATATAACACCAACAATAGAGTCATCCTAAACATGGAATTTAGCAAAATAAGGCTTTTCCCATGTATGACGACTTAGTCATTATTTCTGGAAAAGATCGTGCTACTGGAGAAAATGCCGAAGGTCCTAATGATATGATGGAAGAGATACAAAGGGAAGATGTCAATCCTAATGCTGATAATGACGTCGAAGCAACAACCAAAATTGGTCTTGACAATTTAGATACTTCATTTTCTCCATTACAGTCCCCAAGATCTGCAACAGTTGACAAGAGGAAGAAAAGAAAAAGAAGTATTGATAACTTGATGCCTATGACAGACATAAGGGAAGCTGCTTCGATTATTGGAAGTGGAATTGCTAAAGCTAGTGAATTTTTTGGTAAAGCAATTGGAGTTGATGCTGAAATTTTAGAAAAGGCACAAAGGATTGATTCAAAGCTAAGAAAAGTTCCCAATCTAGCTCTACTAGATGTTACTAAATTGGTGTGTCGTATCACTCAATCGCCCGAGTTAACCAACATGTTTTTTGGCATGACTGAAGAATGAAGAGAGCAATTGGTTAGGGCAATCATAAGTGACCAAGTTAATATCATCTTTTTATTTTTTTCTTATTTTTAGACATATAATATCTTCTTTTTTTTTCGGAACGATAGAGGATTCTATTAATGAAAACAAACAATGTCCAAATACATCAACCCAAAGAAAGACAACATGAGAGACACATCTATAAGATGGTCTAAAACTTCAACCAAACAACAGAAAACAAAAGCTAAAAAGGAACAGTTGTCGAACCACTGCCTCAAAGCCTAGCCAACTCTTGCCCTAAGAAACAACAACTACAGAACTAAACCACAAAAAGAAACAAAAATCAAGGAAAATTACTAGCAGCTGTAGCAAAGCTCAACCAGTCTGACATGGCTGCTTTGATGACAATGTGAGGTGGGGGAGTGGAGTGCTGAAATATCCACTCGTTCCTCGTCTTCCAGAGCCACCAAAGAAGGTAGGTGGAAAGCTGAATTCTATCCTCAGCTATCTCGGAAAGACCTATGCTGCAGACTTCATGCCATCAAATTCTGATAGAATTTCTGAAATGGGCTAAGTTTGGCCAAGAAACTGGAGCAATGTCCCATATTGTGCAGGCTCTATGTTGATATGGTTTTCGGTAAACCAAGTTATTATCACTCATCGGTTTTCAGTACACGGTTATTAGAAGATTATGCTCTTTTAAAGGAGTGACATGCTCGTGAATTTTAAAGTAATCACGTATCGGGCGAAGACAGATTAAGGACCGACATCCTCAACTAACCGACGTCTCATATCGGTTATGCCATATCGGTTATGACATATCGGTTATGACTTAGCAAACCGATATCTATGAATTGTTAAACCGACATCGTAAGGCGGCACCAACTCAGCACAAATCATCATTACACCTCGCCAAGTGGCTTGCTACAAAAATGACTGGCGATCTGCCGCCATTGACTTTTCTAATGTAATGATAGCAATTCTGATAAATGTTGTAAGTACATATAAAAAGAAAGGAGAAGCTCCCTGGATGGAGGAGACGGATAATATACAAACAACTACATTCAAAACGCTTAGTTTTCAGCATTTATTTTATACGTCAATTCTTCTTGAATACTTAGCGCAACTTTCATTATATTATCATTGTTAATTCCCACATAACAACAGTTTGGCGCTAGAAGGAGGGACTCATAAGTTTTTGAGGTTAACTTTCGCTGCTGTAGCCATTATTCGCTCGAATCTCCCATGTCGCAATCTGGTCGAGAATATACCTCCCACGCAGGCTAAAGCCATGCCACGAATCGTTCCCCAGGGCGTTCGACGCAACCACCTCCGGTTACTAATATTACAAACTTTCTTCAAAACCCGGAGTTTATCCAAGGCTTAACCTCTCTTATAGCTCGAGCTATGCACAGAAACTCGAGCACAGTACCGTTATCTACACCGTTCCTTACAAATCCAACGGAACATCCAAATCCCGTCCCTCATAATCCAGAAACACATATGGCGGTGTCACATGCTACTTCACAACCACGCCACACTTCTCAGCATCGAGATGAAATGACTCGCTTAACTGTTAACCCAGTATTGAATAACCAGGTCGCGGGTGAGCCTCCTGAACAAGAAATGACTGCTGAAAGCCATTCTGCTCACCATCATAGAATTCCTTCCCGTCCAAGACCTCCCTCACCGGTGTCCCGTGGTCGTAAAGACTTACGCCATCAAATTGAGTGGAATCGCGTGTCAAGACATAGTGCAGAAGATATAGAGGTTCTCCGTAAAAGATTGGCTGAAATCGAAACTCGACAGAAGTCACAAGAAGACTCTCCCCGACATGTCTCGACATCGGGAAATGTCATCATTGAAGCTGATTCACCCCTGGCTCCTGAACTTACCGCGGAGGCACTTCCTGCCAAGATAAAGATCCCGCAAATTGGCATGTATGATGGAACTTCGGATCCTGACGCACACTTGGGTCATTATACGTCTTGGATGGATTTGCATGGCGCCTCGGATGCTTTAATATGTCGAATGTTTTCCCTCACACTGGGACCACAAGTGCAGAAATGGTATTACACTCTTCCACCCCATTCAATCTGGAAGTGGCAACAATTACGTGCAGCTTTCCGATCACACTTCATTGGAGCCCAAGTCTGTCTTATCCCGAAGGAATCAATCACTAATATCATGCAAAAGGATGACGAAACCGTTAAGGACTATATATCTCGGTTCAATGACCGAATTCAGAATATGGAACCTTGTCACCATGAAACCTTGTTAGTAACCGCAATTGCTGGATTGAGGCCCAATTCGATGTTTCGTTGGACTTTATGTCAGAACAAGCCGGCTACTTTTCAAGAATTTCTTGTACGAGCTCAACAATTCATTATCGCCGAAGAGTCGATGTTGGTTCCCAGTTTCGACTTCTCGGTAAAGAAAAACAAAACTGAGCCAGACGCAAAGAAAAAGAATAAAAAGAATTTTGGAAAGCCGCAATATCAGAATTATTCGAAAGGCTATGAAGATACTCCGGAATCCAAAGCCGCCCGAGACCAATATGCTGACAATGTGAGGACGGGCTATCAAACTGTTTACTTAGCCGGGGCAGCTACAATTTTTGAAGAGCTGAAAGGAAAGGGAACTATTCCTGATCCGAAACCTGTGAGAACCCCTGAAAACAAGCTTGATAAAACTCGATATTGTGCGTACCATAAGTCCCCGGGCCATAATACCGCCGAATGTCTCGGTCTCTTGTCGGCCCTCTTACGTCTAATTGGATAGCCACAACTTCAAAAGTTCAGAAATTTTGACAATCGCCGTAAAGGCAGGCTCGCAGATGTCTCGGATGAAGAAGATGACGATGAACGAGGAGCCAATCCAAAAAGAATCCGTGCGAACGACAAGGAAGTTTTTAAATTTTCTACTTTTGTCGGTACGTCGGCCGACAACAACAAGAAACCCAGAACGCATGATGCATCAAACTCTTCTCATTACATACCTCGAATAAATTCTAACACAAAACAGTTGGACACATCCCGGCGAAAAGCTAAAGCCTACGCTAGAGAAGCACATAATGCCGGAAAGCAAGTTATGAACGTTGATCTTCGAGATACTATTAATAAGCGAAATTGTCCCATCACATTCAACATCGAAGATGCCAATCTGTTTGCTCACCCTTACTCCGATGCTCTCGTTATCACCGCTCCAATTGGAGGAATTCCTGTTCACCGAATCATGGTTGATACTGGAGCTTATTCAAGTATCTTGATGTTTCGCACTTTCAAAAAATTAGGTTATGATCCTGCCGATATCAGGCCTTGCAACAACCAGATTCAAGGCTTCAATGGAAGCATTTCTTGCCCTCTTGGTGAAATTTTACTCCCCATCCGATTTGGTGGCTTCAGACCAAAATCCAAGATCATTATGGAAACTTTCAAAGTCTTGGATATTCAAAATGAATACAATGCCGTTGTAGGACGTACCGCTCTTTACAAACTCCGTGCTGCTGTGTCAATTTTTCATTATGCCTTAAAATTTCCTACTCTTGAAGGAGAAGGCACTCATTATGGAGATCAACAGGAGGCACGAAATCTGACATTGGCTCCGACTTCGCACAATATTCATGCATATGAAGCATAGGAAATTGGTGATTCTGTTAGTTTGGGAGATCCAATTCCCTCTGATACCATGATAACTGATCAATTCACTTCAGTTACCGACACTCTGTCTGCACCTGCTACCGACGTCTCTAGAATGTCGGAGTTCCCTGAAACCTTGAATGAAATCCTTCACCAAAGACAATAGCTTCACGAGGAGGACATGAAGGCACCCGAAGATATAGATCCAAGGATGCAATTCAAAGATAAGAGTCATCACATTCGAGCAGAACCCGTTGATGATGTCGAGGTTATTCACGTGGATGAACTAACTCAAGACAAACCATTGTGTATTGGAGCTAATCTCCAAGAACCAATACGCTCTCATCTAATTCAATTCCTTCGATCAAATTCCGACGTATTTGCCTGGAAGCATGAAGACATGAAGGGAATAGACCCACAAAAAGCATGTCATCGGCTGAATTTGGATAAGACTGTCAAGCCCGTCATTCAGAAGCGCCAAAAATTCGGACCAGATCGTCATAAAGCATTGGAAGAGGAAGTGAATAAACTTATAGACAATAAGTTCGTCAAAGAAGCCAAATATCCGACGTGGATTTCAAATCTTGTTTTGGTCTAGAAAAGTAGTGGCCTTTGGCGCCTATGCATTGACTTCTACGATCTGAACCAAGCATGTCCGAAAGATAGTTATCCGATTCCACACATTGATTACATGGTAGACTCCACATCGGGACATCAGCTCATGAGTTTTTTGGACGCTTATTCCGGCTATAATCAAATTCCCATGCACCCCGATGATGCTGAACACACTTCGTTTTATTCGGCCCGAGGTCTTCACTGCTACGTCATGATGACTTTTGGATTGAAGAATGCTGGGGCCACATATCAGAGGCTGGTCAACAAAATGTTCGCTCATCTGATCGGTCGTACGATGGAGGCTTACGTAGACGACATGCTGGTGAAATCAGAACAAGCCCCTGATCATATCGCTCATCTTTCTGAAGTCTTTGACATCCTCCGAGAATACTCAATGGTACTTAACCCTAAAAAGTTCACCTTTGGAGTTGGATCAGGAAAATTTCTAGGATACATGGTGAGCCAAAGGGGGATCGAAGCTAATCCCGTCAAGATTCAGGCCATACTTGATTTGACTCCCCCGATGTCCATCAAAGGTACTCAAGCTTTAACTAGCCGACTAGCAGCTCTGAATCGATTCATTTCAAAGTCGACAGATCATTGCAAGACTTTCTTTGATGCTATTAGGAAGAAGAAGCCATTTGAATGGACTACTGAATGTCAAAGTGCTTTTGACAACATTAAAGAAGTCCTTTCACAACTTCCGACGTTGCAGAAACCTCTTCCCGATGAACCTTTGTATTTATATTTGGGAGTAAGTGAAGCTGCTGTTAGTGCTGTCCTCATACGACAAGATGAACTCCAACAGTTTCCGATATATTATGTTAGCAAGGCCTTACATGATGTTGAATTGCGATATCCGTACATGGAGAAATTAGCCTTCGCTCTGACTGTTGCTGCCCGTAAGTTGCGACCGTACTTCTTGGAACATTCTATCATCGTGTTCACGTCATACCCTCTTCGACAAGTCCTTCATCGACCTGACACGTCGGGCCGAATGATCAAGTGGGCTATAGAGCTCGGACAGTTTGACATTCAATATCGACCGCGAACTGCCATCAAAGCCCAGGTGTTATCCGACTTCATAGCAGAGTTTACCCCATCTATAAACACGCCGATTGAAGATCCGACGTGGACTCTCTACATCGATGGGTCATCTACCGCTATATGAGCCGGAGGAGGAATCGTTTTAGTTAGCCCTGATCAACAAGTTTTTTGCTATTCTGTAGCGTTCACCTTCCCGGCTACAAACAATGAAGCTGAATACGAAGCCCTTTTATCAGGCCTGCGTTTTGCTGAATCCTTGAATGTTTCCTCTCTCTGCATATTTTCTGACTCTCATTACTTGTCAGCCATATCAACGGCACTTATGAAGTCAAAGAACCTCGGTTGCTTCTGTATTTCGAACTTGCCAAGAAACAGTTGTCTCGATTCAAAACGACGTTAGAGCACATACCTCGGACATCCAACATTCAGGCGGATGCTCTCTCACGTTTGGCCTCTTCTACCGATCTAAATAATGTCAAGTTTGTGCAAATTACTCAACAGACGACTTCTTCAATAATCACTACCGACGTCATCATGATCGATGTTGTTCCGCCAATTCCGAATTCAACCTGGATGGATCCCATCATCAACTATCTTCAAACCGGGGCCGTGCCTGAGGACCCAAAAGAAGCTCGTACTCTTCGTGTTCGTGCCGCTCATTTCACCATCGATCAAGGAACGTTATACAAGCGTGGATATTCTACTCCGTTACTTAAATGCTTGTCGAAAACCGACGCCCGACGTATTCTTGAAGAAGTGCATGAAGGTGTCTGCGGTACCCACCAAGGAGCACAAGCCTTGTCTCACAAGATTCTCCGACAAGGTTATTACTGGCCGACCGTCAAGAAAGACGCAGCTGACTAGGTACGAAAATGTCATAAATACCAGATATTTGCTCCCAATATTAACCAACATCCTGAACTTCTCAAGTCAATATATAGCCCATGGCCATTCGCAAAGTGGGAATTGATTTAATTGGTCCCCTACCAACAACAAAGGGAGGTGTTCGTTTTGCGATTTTAGCTGTCGACTATTTCACCAAATGGGTAGAAGCTGAACCTCTTGCAACCATCACCGAACCAAAAATGATTGATTTTGTTTGGAAGTCCATCGTTTGTCGGTTTGGAATACCGAACTCCATTATAACCGACAACGCTCGTCAGTTTGAAGGAAAAAGATTCGAAAGCTTTTGTGAAGAGTATGGCATCAAACATTTCTTCTCATCACCATATCATCCACAAGCTAATGGACAAATAGAAGCTGTAAATAAGATCATTAAGAATGACTGAAGGCCCGACTTGAAACCGCAAAAGGATCTTGGCCTGACGAGCTATCTCATGTCCTTTGGGCCTATCGAACGACGACGCGAAACTCAACTGGAGAAACTCCATTCTCACTAACCTACGGAACCGAAGCCGTGATACCTGTTAAACTCACTTCTCCAACATATCGGATTGCCCATTTCTCCGAAGAAGCCAACTCAGAAAGCTTAAGAACCAATCTTGACTTGGTCGATGAATTACGGACTGAAGCTGATATTCAAAATGTTGCTTATAAACGACGTAGTGAAAAGTACGTCAATTCAAAACTCAAGCCGCGCTCATTTGTCGTAGGAGACCTCGTGTTGAAAAGAATTACTGGGGCCAACATCGGTCCGTTGCAACCAAAGTGGGAAGGGCCCTTCAAAATAAACCATCTGATCTCTAATGGCACTTACCGACTTGAAACTTTGGATGGTGTCTCCCTTCAATACCCTTGGCATGCGACCTATCTGAAGAAATATTTCCAGTAAACCAAGGATTGATCCTTTACCTGTGATGTATAAGGACTTTGGCCTTACCTATGTACAAGATTACCTTTTGTTGTCAATAAAATTTGTGTGACGAACCACTATAATTTGTTCGCTCATTTGGACCCCAATAAATTGGTCCCCGTTGCTAAGGCTAAACGTGTTTGTACCCTGAAGTTGGTACGACCCAGCCAAACGCAATGAAGTCGGATACTTCCAAGCCCTGAAGATGGTTTGGGGAGGCTTATGCTCTACAAATTCAAATCCCGACGTTGATTTGATGAGCTCGCAATAAAAGTTTTCAAGTTCTTTGAATAATTCGAAGACTTTTACAATAAAAGCAAGTTTATCACGGCTTGTTCTGGTAAAAAGTTCATGGATATTGGATATACTATAAACTATTCCGATATCAAGAATTCAATCAAATTTATAAGAAGGTAATTTATAAATACCAAATATCATGTCGGAATTATCAAAAACATCATTTGCTCAACATTCATTCATTGTCATTCCGACATGTTTTGACTTATTACAGTAACCTCCCATGACAACACATTCATAAGCACAATAAAATAACTAAGCATTGAATTTCATTCATAACAAAATATTGTCATTACATTCGATAAACAGAAATGAAAAATAATATCAAATTATGAAGTCTCTTCTGGATTTTTCTTGTTCGTTCTCGATGTCGAAGCCCCTTCAACCATTGAAGATTGAGGATTCCCGACATCAGCTTTGCCTTTATCCACCGCATCTAGGTGATCTACTAATCTTTGGCCCAAGCGCTGCATTACTTCTTCTTCTTTCTCCTCCATTGCTTGGACAACATCGCTTTCCTTTATGATGACGACGTCATCATCTTCATGTATGATTCGTTCATTGTCGGAGGGAACCATTTCTGTCAGCCAGCCCTTGGCTTTGGCGTCATCCTCCGCCACCTTTCGCAAAGCGAAACCGGTAATAGCATCCATGAGCTCCTCGTCGGAAAGGCTTTCAAGTGTTTCCACAACAAAAGCCTCTGCAATTGTTCCCACACATATGTTTGCCAGTTCAGGCTTCTTAACCTTTTCAACCTCAAGGACCATGTCAACGAAGGCCCGACGGATCTTGGCCTTACGCTCTTCTGACAAGGGAGCCATGTCTAATTCAAGCATCCGACTTTCTTTTTGCTTCAGAAGTCGGCTGGCAAAATCCCGTTCATCTTGGTCGGCCGGAATGTGAGCATTCTTGATCTCGGGGTTAAGACGATGCTTTTCCATTTTTTCCAGAAGGAAAATCCGCAACTCATCAACGTTATAAATGCCTTTTTCGATGCGGTCGATGACCCAGCGCAACGTTAAGGCAGTATTCAGCTCCAAATCCCACTCTATGACCGCGTCCTCGTTTGCCACCTTGTTGGACTCCATCACCGCTTTTTTACCGACATCGATACCCTCCTGTTATTTGAGTTCGGCCGTGGCTGTCAACTCCTGACGAAGCTTATTCAAGGCAATCTCATGAGCCTCTCGAGTGCGGATCAGTTCAGCGTCTTTTTCAGAGCGATCTCTTCGAACTGCTTGAAGTTCAGCCCTGAACTTCACAAGTTGCGCGTCCTTTTCCTTTGCCGTTTCTTCAACTTTGGCAAGTTGAACCGACATAAGGTCGTGGGCCAGTAAGAAATTCTCTTTTTCAGTTTTAAGTGCGCCCACCTCGGTTTGTGCCGCCTTCAGTTGGGCATCTTTCTCTGACATTGACGCTGCGTATCGGGATTTCTCCTCTTCTAAGGAGGCTATGGCACCTTCTTTCAATCTCAGCTCATGCTGCTTCTCGTCAAGCTCAAGAACTCTGCCCCGATAACTTTCTTCGGCCGGAACAAAGCTAACAAGTGCTCGCCCTAAGCAGCCTCTCGCATAATTGAATTTCTGGTCATCCGGCAGAGATGCGATTCCGGCATGAGTTTTCGGATCCCAAGACATCAACGGAACTTTCGCCGCTTTCACTGCCTCGTCGAGAAACCGATGTTTATTTGATACTTTCGGCTTGACGACGGTTTGATACATCGCGAACCAGGGATCAAACACATCTTCTGGCAACTTTAACTCCGCAGCCTTTTTCTCATTCACTCTAAGGAAAGAGTCTCTCAAGATGATCTCGGGTTCTTCCTCCTCTTTGTCTTTGCTCGCGCCGGTGTCTTGTTTTTTCTTCATTCTTTCAGCCACATGCGACACACTGCATCTCTTGCGACGATGGACCAGATTTAAACAAGCCTCCTCAGGTACATCTTGTAAGACTTCGGTCTCAGCAATAGGCTCACTCACAGGCGTTATTACTTGTTACAATGGCTCAACATCGAGTGGCTGATTATCGGTAGTAGAAGGCTCATTCACAATAGCCGACATCGGCTCCGCCCTTGTCGATGAAGGCTCACCGACAACACTCTGAGATCGGTTGGGATTCTTTTTCCATGCCCTGAGAAGATTCATACACCCAGCCATCTCGGTCGATCGAAGACTTTTGTTTTTCCCGACTTTTTTCTTCAAATCTGAGTTCGGATTCCGTCTCCGATGTTCTTCTGCTTTAATAAGATCTCCAAAACCAAAATATCCCAGCAACGGATGATACACAGTCACACAAGACGTTTTAAGTTAAGACCGAGATTACCAATATAAAGTATAAAGTAAAGCAAGTAAGACACTCACCTGGCTGAAATGAAGAGTCTAAAATCCTAGGAGATAATCCAGCTAGTTCTAACCGAGTATCCTTCACAAGTTGTTGGTATCTTTGCTTGTTTGCAGAAAGTTCAAATAATTTATCAACTCGGTTATACAACAAACCTTCAAATTTGGGTTCTTTCTTCCCCGCTGGTTTTGCTACAAGGTTACAAACGTCCACCTGTCAGCGAAGACAAAAAACAAAACATTAATACTTGAAGTACAAAGAAAGAAAAATGCAACTTACAGTAAGCAGATTTATTAGCCATTGGGATACTCATCCCATTGGCGAGAAGATCATTGGCGAAGTCGGCACACTGCCAGTCTTCACCGACCCAAAACCATTCTTTCTGGAATCCATGGAGAGTATCAGGGACTTCCGTTATCAACTCGCCGACTTTAACTCTTGACTGAGGTTTCTCGATAATCGAGAAAATGAGGAGCGGATCTGTTACTTGTCTATCCGGACTTTTCCGAAAAGTAAACATGCTCCTCATGTCCCTTGCCGATGGCAAATCCCACTTCTTTTCGGCCAAAAGTACGAGCAGCCCGATAATTCGCTTCCATGAATTCGGAGCAATTTAGCATAAGGGGAATTCCCAATTCCGTAGATACTCAGTGATTATACGTGGCAAAGGAAATCGTAGTTCCGATCTTAGACTTTCAGCAAATACACCGACACACCCTGGCGGTGGGCATGTGATCCTTTCCCCAGGATATGGTGCGAATAGGTGTACCGACGTGGGGACTCGAATCTCACCTCGCAGCATAATGACATCGGCGTCTGTTAATATACTCGGTTCGCCATGGGATGTTATTTCGGGGTCGGGCCACCTTCTAATAGGCCGCCTCCAAAACCTTGGATCATCGATAGCGTTCTCTTCCACCTTTTTATCCCCTTCGGTGTCGTTTAATCGAATATTTAAGCGTTCGACAAAAACTGGATTCCACCGGTTATATTCGAAAAGCAATTCCATTTCCCCGGAGTGAACCATGTTGATCATCATGACGTCCAACTCATCATCACCAGAGGATGCCCACGATATACTCATAATTTGAAGAAAAAATATGCCGAAGTAGATAAATAAAACAAAAAATAACTCTTACCGCAAGAAGAAATTCACAGATCTGAAGTATTGTAAAAGCAATTGTAAGTCGGCAAGATTACAAGAAAATCAAAGAAGATTCAAATGCAGACGAAAGTCGAAGATAAAGTAAACCTCAAGAGATGATTTCTTATTTATACTGAACCCTAAATTTAGTGGTGACCGTTGGGGAGAAAAAGAAATAGGGGCGCGTGGATTAAACTCTCTAATTTCACGAGTCGACACAACCCTTGAGAAATGCGCCTCTCAATAATAGCTACATGGCCTATGAAATGTAACCGTTGCCCCGTCAGCGAACGTTGCAATTAATTTTGATAAATTGCGCCGTTTCAGCTTTCAGTTTCCTTTCTGTACCAAGTATAAAGACATCGGAGAACAGCAACACAAACCGACATGTCCGGCTCACCTGAATCAAAAGTTTCTTGACGCATTTTCAGCATCACTGTCCGTCTTTTCTCAAGACACCCATTAATGCTGGGGGCCACCTTGTTGATATGGTTTTCGGTAAACCAAGTTATTATCGCTCATCGGTTTTCAGTACTCAGTTATTAGAAGATTATCCTCTTTTAAAGGAGTGACATGCTCGTGAATTTTAAAGTAATCACGTATCGGGCGAAGACAGATTAAGGACCGGCATCCTCAACTAACCGACGTCTTATATACGTTATGCCACATCGGTTATGACATATCGGTTATGACTTAGCAAACCGATATCTATGAATTGTTAAACCGACATCGTAAGGCGGCGCCAACTCAGCACAATTCATCATTACACCTCGCCAAGTAGCTTGCTACAAGAACGAGTGGCGATCGGCCGCCATTGACGTTTCTAATGTAATGATAGCAATACTGATAAATGTTGTAAATACATATAAAAAGAAAGGAGAAGCTCCCTGGATGGAGGAGACGGATAATATACAAACAACTACATTCAAAACACTTAGTTTTCAGCTTTTATTTTCTACGTCAATTCTTCTTGAATACTTAGCGCAACTTTCATTATATTATCATTGTTAATTCCCACATAACAACACTCTAGAACACTGAAGCAATACATGCTCAATGGTTAAGGGTAAATTGATAATTACAACTTACACAATTATACAAATAATTAATAACATGTGGGACCCACCATAAATTAAATAACACCCACCCATATTAAATTATACGTAACTCTCTCTCTCTCTTTCCCCCACTCTCTCTCACACACACTAACACACACTATCTCTCTCTGCACAGACACAACTCATACACTAACACACACTATCTCTCTCTGCAAAGACACAACTCACACACTAAAACACCATGGCCGCATCTGTTCGTCGACGCCGACACCCACATCGGCGTCGTCACCTAGTATCACATCCGAAAGATCTCTCCGCTCGCTTCCGACCAATTCGTCGGCCACAAGCCCGCCACCGATACAGTGCTAGCGACGCGTCATCGGTCCGTCTAATTCAATCGTGGAGCCCGGCGGCGGCGCCCGGCACCGATACAGTGCGGAAGGCTTTGGTAGCACCTCGATCCGCCGTTCAACTTCCATATATACAAATTGGTTCCGACATCGAGGGCCTCCGGCAAGGGACTGTCCAACTCGGCGACGGCTGGTGTCGTGGCGGGTGGAGGGATAGCTGGGCCCGGGGTAGTGAGATTGAATGGACGGGCGGTGAGATCTGAATTGTAACTAGGGCTTTTTTTTTGTTCGAAATGATAGAGATTACTATTAAACAAATGCACAAATGTGCAAAGATACAAACTGGGAGGACAATCCAGAGATCGTTTAAAAAACGAACTAGCAATGCTAGAATCAATCGGCCACACACAAAGAACACAAACACTACTACCAGAACACAACGAAAAACTACTAAACGATCCCAAAAGGATAATGTCCGAGAGTAGGGTCCCAACAGGATAATAAGTTGTACTCTCAGAAGAACCGGGGCCAACGGCCCAAACCTAAAACACACAAACACAAAAAAAAAAGACTAAACCGACCAACAAAACACACCTAAAAAAAAAAACAACTACACGGATAACACAGCCCTCCCTCAGCAGAGGAATCCGAGATCGACAGCAAACAAGACCGAATTCGTCAAGGAAAGATCCAAATCACAAGACGACGCCTGCCACTGCCTAATGCCTAGCAAATACGAAGGCCCAGGCTCTGAATTAACCTCGAAAATCAGCCGGCACTCCAGCCACAAGAAACCACAACCACTCTCCAATCGGCTAACACCACTAGCCAGATCCAGAACCGACCCGGAACCTTCTAACACCATTAGTCAATTTCTGGACGGCCGCCCTCCACAGTCTCAGAACAAGAGAAACCGGGAAGAAAAGGATGCAAATGGCTACCTTGCCCGATCGCTCGGACTCAACCCGAACCGAACTTGACCTCACGACCCAACTTCTAGAACCGCATCCCAGCCTAAGATCCCAACAGCACCAAGATGTCGGCCGGAGGTCAGGAGATGACCCCGACGCGAAACCCCAGACTAGGTCGACCACAGAAACAAGCGAGAAAAATTGATCCAGCAGGAAGACGACACGACGACCCAAACATCCTCCACCCACTGGCGACGCACTCCACCGAGCCCAAGCACCACAGACCGTCGGCGAACCTCGACCATAAATCACGAATCTGCCAAAGCCCAAACCCACACCCTGAGGCAGTAGACGAAGGTAGCGATCATCGCAGCCAACCACATGGAAGAGCAGCGAGGTGCCATCCTCCGATGAGCCCGGACGACGACTGAGAGAGGCTCAAAACGACGATTTAGATGGAGAAGGGGATACAATTTGGGAGATTAGGGCAAGAGACAGGGAACTCAGTATTTAATACAATCCCAACTTTTAGAAATTAGATAATTATGAAGGACATGTTTGCAATTTTGTAAATTTTGATTATTTTCAGTTTAATCTTTGCGGCAAATCTATAATTTATAAAACTTATATAAAAAATATTATTTTTAAACATATTTTTATACATATATATTATATTATTTTAATGAACAAATAATATTAAAATATTAAATATAATTTTATTATAGTAAATAATAAAATATTTTAATTACTACATAAACGAATTATTTCAATTCGCTTCTAGATTGAATTTTACAAATAAAAAAGATGGAGTCTTAATGCAAAACAGAAGTAAACATTATGCACGTTAATGATTGTCAGAATGCACTATAGTGTTAGCCCAAATTCTCCCTATATATAATTCCCGAATGTGATGAGCTTAAGTGGCAGACTCGCATGCTTCGGGATCGTAGGTGTCAGAATTTCATACTTCATTGTTTGGTTTGGATAGATATTAATTTAATTTTAAGCCTAAAATAGTTAGGTTCGGATTACCATAAATATGCTGATTTATTTATGATAATTTTAGATATATTAGAGCATCTCCAATGGTACAATGTAGTTGTAGTAAATTACACTTTATATTAACTAATTTAGCAATGTCTCCACTTTTAATACTACAATGCACAATTTAATGACAAATGTAATGATGAGGTGGACATAATTAATGTCCACAATGTAGAGAGGAATGTGGTTCATCCACATTCTCTTTCACATTCCAATCAACCAATTGAAAGATGAGAGAGAAATACTATTACCTTTTTTAAAATATCTAAATTATTTAGTTGTTTTTGTTTCTTATTTATATTTTTTTTTATTTTTACCAAATGGACAATATTATGTTTGATCACATTGTGCATTGTAGATAATTTTTTAGATTTAAAGTTGTGAACTTAACAAATATCTTATGTGGTTCACAATCCGTCTAAATAATTGACATTTGTCAAAATTTATGTAATAACAACATTTATGCATTGGAGATTCTCTTAGTTGTATCTTAATATCATTTCCTATTATAACAATTGAATCGTAAATGTATTTTAAAAGTCAATAACTTTTATATTTCTTATCGGTTTTACATATATAATATACCAAATTAATCGTCTTTTGATGAGCTTCAATTAGGCATCCATGTTATATATGTAAAATAAATAAATTATAGTTATCTTTATAATAATAATAAAATTATTTATTAAAATAAATTATTTCTCAATTTATATATTTATGTTTAATTTAGTTATATATTATAAGTTTGAAAATTATTATAATATAACACAGTTAAGTCGCACAAGTAACAAGTATCATACTAAAATATATTATAATATATAATTTTTTGTAAATTTTTTTTTTTGAATTTTTAACCACATTTTTCTCATTAATTTTAAATTTTAAGAAAAAAAAATTAGGAAGCACCCGTGTAATACACAAGTGTTGTACTAGTGCACATTATTGCGTTAAAAAATGTACATTTGTTCAACAATGTATTTTGTTGTCGTTCTTTTATTTATTTTCAACAAACCATTATATAAAATATTAAATAAAAAAATAAAATTACTAAATATAATTTTATTATAAAAACAACAAAATAATGTTAATTGAAAACACATTATTAAAGTTTGTAAAATGTTAACGCACATAAAGGATAATCGACCAGTAGATTGTAAAAACACATTATTACTAGTCGAATGGAATAATAAATTTACTTTTATAATAGTAAATAATAAATTATTCCAATTATTTAGCTTAATCCAATCTACAATTATATACTCTAAACCTAGTTTTCAAAAAATACATAATTTTTATGTGATTATATAAAGTATTGCACTTTATATATCAGCATGATGCACCTTACAAAATAACACGTTGCACTTTCGTAAAAAACATGTTGCACATCATCACCGCACGCCAAAATTAACGTCAACAGCTCCCACCAACATACCACACGACATAAGTCTACAAAAATAAATATACATAATACTTTAACATCAGTCACATCGTTTATACACAGAAACAAAAGTATGCTAATTTATCAAAATTACATTAGTGCACTCTATACAACAACGTGTTGCACTTTATAAATCAACACGTTGCACTTTAGAAAACAACATGTTGCACTTTATCACGACTATCATATTGTACAATACAGATCGAACCCAACCGAAATAAAAAAAATTCAACTTAAAAATAATATAAAAATAATAAATGAAATTATTAATATAAATATAACTTTAATATAATAAGATTATTTCGTTACTCGAACCATATAAACCAGATAATTATGTTCATTTTCAATTTGATTTGGGACAAAAGATCAGTTGATTCAGTCTGCACAATGCAGACAGACACCGTGCACCATAGTGACGTACGAATTACACCTTAATAATTTGTAGATTGCACCATATATTTTGTTTACATATATACAAATTTTTAATTAAAAAATAATATAAAATGTCAAATAAAAACTAATATTAAATATTAATAATGTATTTTATGATAAATAATATAACTTATGTCGGTTATTTCGATTATTTATGTTAACCGAAAAATTAAACCGATTACGTCAAAACCAAAATTTTTATTTTGATTTTTAAAATTTCGGTTCACCGGCGGGTTTGAACTCCTTTGCGGCATCGGCTAGTTTCAGCTCCTTGGAGTGCCCACCGGTAGCAGTGGCGGAGTACGATTGTTTTGTGTCGCCTGACGTCTTTTTGCTTCTTGGATGGCCCACCCGTGTCAGTCGTGTTTTTTTGAGGGAAAAATCTCTATGCCTCGTTTGAGCCGGTTCATTGATTTTGACCCTATTTTTTATGTAGTCAAGCTCCGATGACCAGTCAAATAGCAGATCCCACCAGCCGTTCAATTGTGTGCGCCATCAGAGGAATCTTATGAACGCGAGGGCCGCCAGAGAGGCAGAGAAGATAATCGAGAAACCTATCCACCTGACATAAAATTGAAACATTAACGTCTATCCATTAATCCAAAATACGAAATCAAGTTAAAGAAAAGGGGAAAATGCTGGTTGAAGTACTCATTCAAGGCGGAGATGTTGGGTTCATAGTTGGAGTACGGCCGCAGGATCCACCAGGTAGGGAACCAGTCTACCTAAAATTTTATTAAATTGAACAAATAATACAGTTAAGATTTTTTTTTAAAAAAAATCTTCAGTCTTAACTATGAAAGGCAAGGGTCTAACATTAATCTCGAAATTCTTGAATTCAAATCCAGTCCACTGATCGTTCACTCCAAACCCCCACTTCACCTTCGACTTCAACCGTGTACGAATGAACACAAAACATAATCCAGCCAACCACTGCTGTAAGAACTTATATAACAACCTGTTGTAGCCCACCAAATAATTATTTTCTTACCAAAACAACCAAGAGGCAACACGAACTGAGAAATATCAAGTCGTCCATACGTCCATTACTTTGAGCTCGGCAACTTGAATGTGTCCCAACCAGGCATTATCGTCACCACCTAAAGGTTAATGCCAGTGATCCCTGGGCCCACCCTGGGCTGCAACAACTTTTCTCGCCACGTAAAGATCGGGTTTAGGCTGGATCCCATTCAGGCCTTCATTCACGACTCCACCTCTCTCAATCGAGCAGCCCGGGTGTTTTCTTAGGTAGAAAGAACTGTGAACAACATAATGAGATGGGAGGCTAGGGTTTCTTGTTGTTTTTCGCTCATTTGTTGTCTTGGTCGATGGTTCTGGTGGGGCCCTACAAGTGTTGTAGCGCAACATCGAGCCAATGATATTCCCACGCCTTGCAGCTCCTCTAGCTGAGATAGAACCAAATTAATTTTAGTAAATGACAAAAAAACCCGATGGGAGGAAAAATAAAGCAACGAAAAGGCAAATGAACAATAAAAAATAATACGGACCTCAAATCCATCTTTGTATATAATTCAAGAATATCATTTCGCAAAGTATGTAAATCGTAAGATTCACTTTAAAGTAAAGTACCATTCATTACCTTGGATACTGGGCGGAACTTAAGCAGGTAACCTTGACATCACAACTCCCTCTTAACCCTAGCCAGGTGCCGGAAGTATGGATTCAAGAGCCTAATAGCTCAAAAGAATATTAATTTTATCAATTACTTCAATTTTTGAAATTATTTTAAATAAAATATCTAACCTCTTCGGCAGAAGGTCTATCCTTCGGGTCAAAAGCGAGCACTCTTTCTAACAATCGTAGGGCCAATGGGTTAGTATTCGGCAATTTGAGGGTCAAAGGAATCGCCTTCTTCTTTCTCATGCTACTTAAGTATCTCCTAGCCTTTTCGTTTCTTATCTGGCACATGGTAGTGTATAATAAATAAATTAAAAAGCTATTCTTTAGAGTTAAATTAGAAAAAAGAAAATGAAACCTGAATATACCTGATATAGGATATTATATTGGACCCGGTTTAATGAATAAAGCGGATATATATTGGAGGATAAGCCCACTAAGACATCTAAGCCCAACGATAGAGGTCAAGCCCAACTTGGGCCCAAAAGGTACACTCCCCCCATAAAAGGGGGTCAAGGTACCTCATTCTCTCATTCTCTACTCATTTGATGACTTAACTTTTTCTCTCTCTTGATAGAGCACTGACTTAGGCATCGGAGGCCCGACGCCGGGGCCACCCTCGGCGTTGGGTTCTTGCAGGTACGGAGGCCGGTCGAGTTGAAGGAGCTCGGGTGAAATCTATTTCACTTCATTGGCGCCGTCTGTGGGACCCATAAAAAAGTCAAGCGGAGTTCCGACTGAAAAAATTGAAAAACTTCCTTCTTCTCCACCGGCCGCCGCCACCGCCGCCGGCCGCCACCTCCGCCGCTGGCAGCCGGAAAATGTGCTCCAATCAAAAAATCGTTTACATCATTGGAAAGATCTCTTCGAGGTGAATCTCCCCATAAAATTTCATATAAAATTCTTCCGGGAAGGCCGTCAATTTTGCGGTCAAAGTTTTCAGATCTAGGAAAAAATTGGTCAAAATTGAGCATTCAAACGCGTTTTCCCGGCGATCCGGGAAGGCTATGGAAAATCCGAGGGTACCACTAGAATCCTCTCACCGAGGCGAATCTCAAGCAACCGACCATTACCGCCCGCCGCCGCCTCCGCCGCTCGCCGCCGCCCAAAATCATCCGATCTGAAAAACCAGTACACCATCACGAAGCTCTCATCGAGCTCGTTCTACCCTTAAAATTTGGAGCAAAAATTCCCCCAGGAGGGCCGTCAATTTTGCGGTCAAAATATTTGGATCTAGAAGAATTTTTGGTCAACCACCGATCTTTTTCTCCGATTTGCCGTTGATTTCTGGCAAACCACTTTGAACCGATAACACCATCAGAACCTGCTCTCCGAGGCGAATTCACGGATAGTCACCCTCACCGGATTCGACGACTGTCTTCCGGTGATATTTCTTCGACGAGCAGAGTCGATGTTCACAGATTTCAGCATAAGGGGCGTTGATCTGTTGTCTGGCATGAGCCCAAGTCCGGTCCACCGTGGCAGCCCAGCGCGTGGCCCAGAAGCAGAAGCCCAGGTGCCAGCGAGAAGTTCCAGAAGGAGGCCCATGTTTGCAGCCCAAAGTGGAGGGCCCAATTACACAAGAAAAGGAGCAGGAATCACGCGGGCCAACATCGGCCAGCGAAGCCCGGATCTCTTCAGGTTTTCAGCCCGCGCGGGCCTGCTCCCAGCCCGTTTGTGGCCCGCGCTCAGCCCAAGTCTCCTGCAGCCCATTTCCCCAGCCCAACAGTAAGTATATGCGGCCCGGAGGCAACTATCCATAGCCCAGCGCGTGATTTGGCCCAGTCTGCGGCCCAAGTGGTCCTGTAATGTGCCCAGCTCGAGCCCACATGGTCCAAATAGCCTCGGTTCGAGCCCAATGCTCTTTCGAGATGATTCAACACTCACGGGAGGTAATTTGAGATAATATTTTCATGAGAAAGGTATAGAGTTAAATAATATTATGAACCTAAAGGATTTTTAAATTGACGAAAATTTGATAAATGATTTG
>CACSLK010001841.1:74382-94958 GCA_902706635.1 Striga hermonthica
GTTCATAACTTCTTACTCTTTGTTTTGAACGGTGGAGATCGGGTTTTGAGCACGTTAGGGTTGTCTGTTCGTATCTGACGTGAAGGGGATATTTGTGGTGTTTTGTTGATTTGTTTCTTGTGGTTTACCAAGATCTTGTGTTGTGATCTTGAGGATTGTTGTTTGCCTCTAGTTTGGTGAACTAGAGAGGATTTGGTTGTACCCATTATCAGATTGAATAGTGGATGATTTAAGCGGCCTACGGGTCCCGTGGTTTTTACCCAATTTGGGGTTTTCCACGCTAAAATCTCTTGTGTCATTTTATTGTTTGCTTGGTCATCCCTTGGTTGCTATTGCTTGTGGTTATTATTGTTGTTCAATTGGACTTGGTACTTTATTATTCGGTTGAAGTCGTCATTGTATTTGGTGGCTTTAACCACAACACCCCCACCACTAGCTCTACTTAATTCCATTTTTGAATGAATGTGCAGTCATCAGTGAATCATGTGGGCTGTGTATTTTTCTATATACACCTCTTTTTAAATACTATTATTTTGTGTCAATCATATGTTAACTTTACCATTCATTGCTTTGTATAAAATATATCCATATCAATTATTATAACTCACAACATTATTTCCTTTTGACTTTTCATCTTTGATTAGTGGAGCTAGCTAGGATGAAGCGAGAAAAGCAGGACAGTGGAGTTGTAGCTCCCCTGCTCCCTGAATTCCATTCGGCTGTCGACAAGCAATCGGGGGCATCGATCTCTGGCGCCGTATTCAACATCTCGACAGGGATGGTGGGTGCCGGGATCATGTCGATCCCGGCCACTTTCAAGGTCCTCGGCGTATTTCCTAGCTTTCTTGTTATTTTGGTTATTGCTTATTTTGTGGAGGTCACAGTGGAGTTCTTGCTTAAGTACACTCGCTCGGGGGAGTCAGATACGTATGGAGGGCTGATGGAGGAGTCGTTCGGGAAGTTTGGGTCCATCGGGCTTCAAGTCTGTGTTGTGATTACAAACCTTGGGGCATTGATCATTTATCTGATTATAATTGGTGAGTTGCCTTCGAGTGGGTGTGGATTTGGTTTGATGGTTGAGAGTGTGCTGTTTCTTTCTTTCTTTTTATATATATTAATATTAATATTACTGATTTTCTTGTTTTCCCTGGTTACTTGGGGTGAAATTTTGCATCATGGAGAAATCCGTTTTGAATTAACAGCAGTTATCCTTAATCGCGTTCGGATATTGAAATAATGAAGTCTGCAATATTTTCCTACAGATTGCTTTTCTTTTTCTTCTTTTCGCTCTTTTTGTTTTGGTTGGCTTACCTTTCATGGTAGTCCTTTTCCCCTGACTTCTCGTATGTGAAGCCTTTGATATACTGGGACCTTATGAGTCGAAAATTTTAGAGTCAGCCATATCTAGAGTTATCTGAAAATGAACGGTGACTTGTTTTTCAGCTAAGCTCACCCGGGTACAGAGTAGAATACTAGGCTAATATTGAGTCTTGTATACCACCAATGCATCACACATTATTTCTCTACATATATCCATGTTTACATGACTTTCTTGATCACACAACTCACTTTTATGTATTGAATTTGGAGTTTCGACCTGCCTACATTATCTTGAACTTCTTTTCAATTCTGAGTCGGAAAAATAGTTATTCTGTAGTCAATATAGTCACATATGTTCATTTCTTTTACGATTTCATTGATGGTATTTGCAGGAGATGTTCTCTCGGGAAACGAGTCGGGAGGAACAGTACACTTGGGCATTTTACAGGAATGGTTCGGTATCCGTTGGTGGAACTCACGTGCATTCTCACTGCTATTCATTGTGCTCCTGATCTTACTTCCGTTGCTACTTCTTCGGCGCATGGGTTAGCAAGCCACTTTTTCTGAGGATATAAATGCATACTTCACGCATTGGCGACAGCCTCGTAGGGTCTTTTCGAGTCGAAACTACGTATTCACTGATTTAGTTACAACTTGTTTATGATTACATATTCCATCAAAAAGAGAAAAATAGCAAGTCCGTGACTATATATTGAAGTGATCTACATAGAATTAATATTTTTACAGCATATGGAGTTTTTAATAGGCTTTGAACCAATGCCCTTGTTATAAAAATGTTAAAAATTGTGCAGAGAGAAGCATGCATACAGTTTAAAGAAATGCAGGCAGATTATTTAGATTTACAAGAATGACCAATATTTTTACAGCTTGTCACCTGCAGACTCACTGAGGCATGCCTCAGCTATATCGGTGTTTCTAGCTGCGTTTTTTGTTGCCATATGCTCGGTAATGGCAATACATGCAATGTGGGCAGGGAAGACACAGAGACCAAGATTATTTCCGCACTTTACAACTGACGTCTCAGCATTTGATCTCTTTACTACAATTCCTATTTTTGCTACTGCCTTTGGATGCCATGTCAATAGTAAGGATGCAAAATTTATGCAAGTTTTCTTATGAAGATAATGAAGCAAAAAAAGAGAATTAAGTGTTGTTAGTGATACATCTTGAAATGTTAGGTCTTTTTTAGTATAATCATGCTACTTCCTTGATGATAACACTCTAAAGGTGAGGGTTTTGTCATAACTTGTGAACAATAATGTAATGCTAGTATGCTTTCGTATCTTTATTGTCCGAATATGTTAGAGCAAGAGTACTTGTATTATTTTTCTGATTATTATTATAATTATTATTGTTTCCCTTTTTTTTTTTTCAGTTCATCCCATTAGATCAGAGCTTGGCAGAGCCGCTGATATGAAGCCGGCCGTCCGAATTTCTCTCGTGTTATGTGTCGCAATATATTTTGCTGTGGGCTTCTTTGGATACCTTCTTTTTGGGGACTCAATCATGGCCGATATGCTGGTCAACTTTGACAAAACTTCAGATTCTGTTGGTGTTATTGTGAATGATACAGTGAGATTGAGTTACGCCATTCACCTCATGCTGGTGTTCCCCGTGATGAATTACTCGTTGAGGGCGAACGTCGCCGAATTATTCTTTCCCAAGACGCCCCTATTGGCTCGGGAAAATAACATGCGGTTTTTGTCTCTCACCTGTATTTTGCTTGCATTTATCTACGTGGCAGCCATAGCCATCCCAGACATATGGATCTTCTTTCAGTTTATGGGGACAACCACGGTCATGTGTCTCATGTTCATATTTCCCAGCTCTATTGTGCTCAGGTATAATGCCATTTTCGTTTCCAGTTCCTCATATATTAATTTATATGAATTTATGTGTAGATAATTAATTAGAAGAAAACAGACAGAAGTTGTGTGGGAAAATAAATTTATGGGAGTATTTAGGTCGGGACTGTGATTAGTGCACAGATCTTCCCCTGCGTTCAATGGGATACGAACAAGCTTGTTTCTATAATGTCGTCGCAACTCGGCATATATGAATACGAACTTCCTTCCTGCAGGGATGTCCACGGCATGTCAAACAGGCGGGATAAGGTGTTTGCAGTGTTGGTGATCTTTCTAGCAGTTGGGACAAGCCTCATTGCAGTGTTCTCAAATTTCTCCAACTTTCTTGTCAACAAATGACGTCCCAAAAATTTACATCGTTTGATTTTCAAATTTTATGGCCAAATTCTGAAAATGGCCATTTGTCCTCTTGTGTCTTGATTAACTTGTGCATATCTCGTGCGATGCATAACAAAACAGTATTAAAGTTAAAAGTTGAACTAAACAAACATATTGAGGTTATTTTTTAAAATTAAATGTTGGACTAAATGATTATAATAAGTTATTTTTATAAATTAGATGTTGGACTAAACAAATATATTAAGTAATTTTTAAAAATTATATCTTGGATGAAAAGATGATATTAGTGATTTGAATAAAAATATATGTTGGAATAAATGATCATATTAATCATTTGAACAAACCTAATATTGATTTTAAGGTGATTTTGTATGTATCTTCTAAGGTATAAACATAAAATATCAGTATGTATATCTTTTTAAGCACACACAAATTTAAAAGTATTTTATAATTTAATTTTTTCATTCATTTATTAATTGCTTTAAATTATAAAGATATCATTTCTTTTATCAATTAGATCAAATTAATGTAAAAATAATATTAATGAGTTTTCATAATTCAATTTTTTAATCACCACTTGTGAATACTAAATTTAAATTAATTCAAATGTTAACGAATTTCAAAAAAGCTTGTGATTGCTTGTATTTTTTTTACAAATTTGTCAGATAATAGATTAATAAACATTGTACAGTTTTGAGAATAACTTTCAAAAAATAATTTTATTCTTCTTTACGTTAATATTCACTGAAAAAATTATGTACACGGATTCTATTATGTCATATCACCGAAGGTTTCAGCTAAAAGATTGTATAGATTAATCAAAATCAAAATATGTGAACGTTGAATATAAAGATATGACTCACATACATAGAAGGAATAAATTAAAAATTCCTATGTACTAATTTTAGATAAAAAAAAAAAAAAATTGGGTCTACATGTAATATGGACAACTCGATAATTACCCATGTAAATATTTTGGAATTTGTATATTTAGTAAAATAAAAATTTGGAATTTGTATATTTAGTAAAATAAAAGTTTTAGGCTGAGTTTTTCTCACTATTTAAGGTAAATATTTAGCACTTTTATATATTAATAAATATAGATATAAATGTATCCATAGGTGCATTGGTATCTATTTTTAATGTACCAAAAAAAAAATAAATAAAAATAAAAATAAAAAAATCAAAGCATAAAATTTTCAATGTGGTATATATATCGTGCTATTCAATGAAATACATTAATTTATTAAGAAAATGTTCCATTTATGTTTCAGCTATAAAGGTTTTACTAAACTTGTCAAAACAATGTGGATTTTAAATTTTAATGGTTCAAGCTTTAGATATTTTAAGAAATACAAAAATTAAAGGTTCTATTAATTGATGAACGTACTTACATAGTTTAAATAAAGACAGTCAAGTTTTTTATAACTTGATAAAGATTCCAAACACAAATATAGGAAAAAAGATTTTCAACATATTTGAAAGTTGAATGTGGAAAAAAGGGAAAAATTAAATGAAAAATGGTAAGATGATATAAAAATTACAAAATTATAAAAGTAATTTAGGAAGTATTATAAAAGTGAAGACTCACAAGTTACGTATTTGAAAATTTGTAACGTATTTGAAGATTTGTAATTAATGAAACTGCAATCAAATTTGAAACACTACTAAAAAAATTAAACAGTGTTCTTTTTTATTTAAAAAGCCATAGAATCAATTTGAAACATTATCCACAATAAGAAAAATGGAATTAGTTTTCTCGAAAGATCTGAATGGAATAAAAAATAGTTACTTTAACTAAATTTCTAACTATCCCATATGAAGAAGGGAATAAAATCTATGGTTATTATTTTTTTTTTCAACAATAAAATACTCATTAAAAAGAGAAAAACTTAGTCCAAATACAAACGGGAAACTCCCGAGACAGCCGACGAGAACCTGAGAGGAACACTGCAAGAGCGTGCAAAACCGACTAGAAACAAGAAATTGAAGCTAGCATAACCACTACAAACTCCAAGCCCAAGCAGCCCTAACAATAACACAAACAAAACAAGCCACAGAAGGAAAACACTAGCAACACTTCCAACTGATACTAACCAACCAAAAAAAAAAAAAAAAGCTAAAAAGAAAACAACACAAAGAAACAAACCAAGGTGACCTAAGCTAATCAGCAAAGCAAGATTTAAGCAAGAGCACAAAATTCTTGCCACTCCAAGAGAGCTCTCTTAACAACAATTTGCATTGGCATGAGCTCCTTGCTAAATATTACAGGTTCCTTGACCGCCATATCCACCATCAGCTTTTGAAGCTGCTCCGCTCCGTACTGATACCATCCCACTGTAAAGGAGAGATCTTCCACACTTCTTAAGCTCCATTGCAAGTTAAAAATAAGTGATCAATAGTCTCTTCAGCCTCACCACAATATCTGCATATAGAGTCAATAGCAATCCCTTTTATCCTAAGGTTGAAGCAAACATGGAGGATACCTGTAAAGCATATTACAAATGAAATGCTTTATTTACCTTTTCACTCGGAGTTTCCAACTTCTCTGTCTGACAATGGTACCTGAGCTCCTACTCCTGATTCCTTGTGCAATGTCCAAACCCCTTAGCTTATGCTCCATAAGATGGGCATATGAAGATGCCATGAGTGAACTCCTTTACTGTCAAGCTTCCATCTCCATCTACCCACCATATGGGGTGAGAGAGTATGAATTCCAAAATAGCATGGCCACAGATTCAACAAACACCTATTTGACAAGTTTCTCTCTCCATCTTCTCCCATTTCCATGAATTAGGTCACTATCAAACTGTAACGCCCCGTTTTATTTTAAAGAGTTTACCGAATTTATTTATAAAAATCAGAGTAATTTTTTTTTTCAAAATTCCAAATTAAAACTTTGTACTTCAACGGGCGCTACTTAACTACCAACAAAAATAACAATTAAAAATAAACACCTGAACCTCCACATGCATTTCTTACAACATAATAATCAAACTCAGATATAATAAGTTTCCAAAACCAAATTCAAAAGGTTTCAAATATAATCACATCAACATGTTCAAATGATTAAGCGGAAGCATCATAATCCATCAATAACAATTCAACATGAAATAATAAATGCGGAAGCAAAGACACGATAATCCAATGACCACCACTTGCTCGTCTCTCGCTGCTGCCGCCAACAAAGCTCAAGCTAAATATAGGAAGAGAAAACAAGAGGATAAAACAACAATGGGGGTGAGCAAAACCACTATGCTCACCAATATCGTATAAGTCTATCTCGCATAAAGATCCAAATCCATAAATAGAGTATGCATAGAATCCAGATCTATCTCCCTAAATGGCCCTATCGCAAACCTCCTATGTACATACAACAACCTTCCGATCAGACATCGGCAAGGAGTAACCGGAAACATTCCCACCTCGACTCGACACGGGCTAAGGGATCCTTTCTAGGAGACAGTCGAGATGTTTTTCCCCAACACACGGGCTAGGGCGTCCTCCTCCCGGATACGACGGGCAGGTGACCTCGTACTACTTATGCATTCATCAAAGGCACTAAAGGCGAGACGCCCCTGGCGGTGTTACATACTAGACTAGAGTTCTCAGGCATACTAAAGTTATCGAGACGAACATTTATACGAAATAATGAAATGCGATAATTATAGATACACAAACTGTACCCACCTGATGGTAGCAAAATATCCCAAAAAGAGAGGCTTGGTAAGTGGCGAGGTCAACACCTCAAAACACCTACATGAAATCAAGATAGCCTCTCGATTATAATTAAGCCAACGAGTATACAAACTTAGTCGAAACTCGTCGACTAAGTGGCTCGTGGGATTTTCTCGTGGAGTTTGGAACATACGACTCGACTCAAAACCAATTAAGGAAAACACACAAAGATGCTAATTCTCAATATACTCAGGCACTTAACTTGAAATTTAAAACACCTATAAATCACACGAAGAAAGCCTCAAATATCAAACATCTTGCCAATTGCCCCACTATAGCATAGTAAAAAAAATTTCTGAGAAATTTGACAATTAAAGCACTTTAAGTTCAAACCGCAAATAAAAGAGTTTAATTTAGAGTGCAAAACACATTTCAAAATAATTCCAAAGTTTTCTTTTACAAAAATGAAATAAAGCTATAATTTAAAATCTTAAATGATCAAACTAATACAATTTTTAAAACACTGAATGTAGTTTCCACTTTCTGAAATTCACACTAACAGATTAATATAAAGATATTACAGAATTACTTGAAATAAAAAAAAAAGTGACCATTTCTTCTAAATTCTTCACACATCAAAATAAAGGTTGTACCATAGCCTAGAACATTTGTACATAGCATACTCAATTCAAAACTTCTTAAACTTCAAATTATATAAAAAACACGAATCCAAATGATAACAATTTCAATTACAGCAAGGCCTAAAACAAACACATACATACGCATGTCGTCCATCAGATACTTAAAACAATTTAATCTTAATTTCCGTACAGAACTTAACATATATCAGCACCAGTTTTCTCATTCCTCGATCAAAAATAAAATCACATAACCAGGTAGACATTTTTCCTCTTAAATTCATAAACAAAAAACCGAAAGAATTCGATTTCGAACAAGAATTCGGTGGCACGTATGACATATATAACTATCATGCAATATATAAAAACGATCGTAATAACGAGAGGATTCAAACGAGTTACCCGTCTTCGGGAATCTACAAGCTATCGGACGGAAAACGGTACCGATAGCGGGTCGAACAAACGGCCTCGAAACTCAACAGTAAACTTTGGACGGACGGGACCCGGGCTGCTCGTACACAGGCTCGACGGTGCCGAACGAAGGTGAGGATTAATGGCTTGAAAGTCGCGGCCAAGAGATGCTGGAAATCGGCCGTGTACAGGCTTGGTTCGCGTCGGTGCTGGCGGTGCGACGTCGGGGCTCGGCACTAAAAGATCGAACTCAAAGCCACCTGGTTTGGACACGAGCTTCTGATCGCGATGGTAGTGCCCCGAGTGTGGTGGTGCAGCAACCGTGAGGAAAAAATGGATAATAAACAAGATGGTGGTTTTGAAAAATATAGCTAAGGAGGAGAGGTGAGAATAATGCTGAGAGTGAAATGGGAAGAAGGGAAAGTGGAATATCTCTTTTTATGCTGTTACGAGAATCTGAAATTTCCTCCCCATAATTCACTATAAATGTGGGATAATGGAAAATAAAGGCTGATTATGTTTGGAGGTTTCAACATTTAAAACTCAATTTAAACATAAGTTTTAAGTGCTATACATGTATGAGAATTGGAGGGGTGGCGGTTTGACTGGCTATCCACATGCGGGCGCGGTTTGGGTCAGCTTCGGGTGGTTCGGTTACTTAGCGCATGAATAAAATTTAAAATCCCGACCCGGTTCGATACTCGGTTTGGAACTTAATTCGGAATTTAATTCGGCTTGATAGTAATTAAATACACTAAGCAAATAAGAGCATATAATCACGTAATAATAAAATAATCGAGCCTAAAAATTAATCCGAATAAAATAAAATGATTAAAATATTTCAAATAAATTCGAAACAAATGGGGCGCTACACAAACACTAGATTGTCATCACAGTTAACTCTTTGTGGGGCTTTAAGGCCTAGTTTTGGAACCTAACCAGCCTCATTGATTTTAGTTTGAAACCCTCCTCCAACTTATTTCCAGATTCCTTGCTAGAAGATTGGCTTCACTTCAAGCCAATTGTTCCACACCCAAGAGCCAAATGTTTTTATTTGAGCATGAAAAATAGAGGAGTTGGGAAAGTACCTGCTTTGGAGAATTTGGCTGACCAAGAGCTGAGGTTGTGTAGTCATTCTCCAGAGTTGATTGAGTATGAGAGCTTCATTGAAAATCTTGAAGTCCTAAAAACCCAATCCATCATTTTTCATAGGGATAGATAAAAGTTCCCATCTCCTCCAGTCTATCCCTATTCAAGCTCTCTGCCTTTGCTCCACCAGAAATAGGTTCTGATTTGAGCAAGCTCTCTGCAAAGTCCAACAGGAAGTTTGAAGCATTAAATAGCATATACTTATTTTAATTAAAATTTTAAAATTTAAATTATTTTTGAAATTTCTAAATTTAGTAAATATGAAATGTTTAGGTGAGATTTTACTTGTTATTTTAACTAAATCGTTGGCCTTATTATACAGTAATAGATGTAATATTTCATTTGAACAAGTAACACCTCAATTTTTGGCAGGTATGAAAGTATCATACAACATATTTCTCACCATTTTTTTTTGTCAAACGATAATTATATTAATAATAAAAACTCAAAAGAATACACTCGAGTTATAATTGATACCACTAGAACCAGTATAAGGACTGGAACCACCTCTTTGGGATTACACATGCGACCAAGGGGGGTACCAACTAACTCCAAAAAGGAGACTGTAAAACTCCTTGAAGAATACAAAAACCAAACATAGCTAGACTAGAAGTAAAAATAAAAAGAAAAAAGAAGCAAAATAACTACCACACACACCTAAACGATACAATAAGGCCCTCCTGACCAGCATTTAACAACACCTTTTAGACTAATAGATTCATGGGATTTTTATGTTTCTTAAGCTAAAAAATGAAATGAGAAGAACACTTCCCTTTTTTCTCCAAATGATAAGAAGATACAAGAATTTAGTGAAATTGTACCAATAATTTTTAATAGTGAAAATCTCCATAACTTTGATATAATTAACGATGATAACCAAATTCAATTATATAACACCAATCATTTAAGATTTTGAATCTTTACTTTAAACATTAAGACTTTGTTTGTTTGAATAATTAATATTTGAATGTTATTTTTTAGATTCAATGTCCAAGTTTATGGTTTAAGAACATTTTAATTATTTATTTGCTTCTACGGTTATATATTATTATTTTTGGTCCAATAGCTTACACCATGCGCTATGCTACTTACGCTACACGATATAAAGACCAAAACGTAATGCATTGCACGATGCGCGTTTTAAAACACTGGTCATTATATAAACACCACATTTGTGTGATCATATCACCACACATCCACATGCTAATCAGACCACAAATCAAACTTTCAAATCCCATTTTTCATCCCCATTAAAAAAAATCAAAATGTCGATGGTCAGGTCGGTTATCTTTTACGATTCCGATGTATTTGTAATTATATTATTATTTAAATTCGTCCATTTATTTTTTTTACATTATCATTTTTCATAATTATTGAATTGAATATGTACTTAATTAGGGAGAATGAATTACTGGCATCATCCGCCCCTTCAATATTCCACATTTCATCGACTATTTCAAAAAAGGTTGCGTTTATGTCTTTAAAAACTACCAAGTCGAAAGCAATATTTGAGTCTACAAATCAACGATTTTCACTTGGGGGCTTATTATTAATGGGCAAACAAAGTTTCACAAGTGGAGGGCCCGGTTTTTCTATTTGTCGCTTCAATTTTAGGAACTTCACAACTTCAATGAATGTTGATAATGTTGTATATACGAAAGGGTTCAATAATACATGATTTCTGATTATAATTATATGTTTATTCTTGATGATACAAAAATATACCTGACGTTAGTCTGAGGACACGTGGCGGCGATGTATGCTCCGACGTTCTCCTTGGTGCATTTCCTTTGCTCCGATTCCTGCAAAACAGAACCCCGAGGTTGTCCCTAGGGGTAGATCCTCCGATGCCTAAGTTAGAATCAGTTTTAGATTTAGGGGTCGCGACTGTAGAGTATTGAGTAGAAGAATGAGTGTTCCTTTGTAACACCCCGCCTACTCTAAACTAGAACTGGTGCAAAACAGAGTAAATTTTTCGCGTTTTGGTTTCAAAAACTCTGACTTAATTTTCAAAACCACTTTAACTTAAATGCAAGAGTGCTACTACTTGAATCTAACTGGTTATCTGAATCTGTATCTTTAATCTAAATCTGTATCTTTAATCTTAATCTTTATCTGAATCTATATGCATGTCGTCTAATAGAATGATGTTGATCCCCTTGCGGGATCATATGACGGTATTCTACATGCACACTGGAATAATTGAAATAACTAGATGCATGCCGCCCAATACTGGAATATGGATCCCCTCGTAGGATCAGGGCGAGATTCTACCTACATACATAATGTCTGGATTGCCTAGCATGCGGAAGCTGGAAAATGAACTACAAGTGTCCGAACAGTCTGAAATACAACTTATACAATACATAGAGTCATAACAAAATGTCCACGCGCTCGGACCACCACACTACCTCGCGGATCACGTACAACGCTGGACCCCATCACCTAAAAAGATAATAGTGGGGGAGTGAGTACAAAATAATCAACGATACTCCGCAGGAACCAACATTGAAATATACAGCACATGTAATCATCCATCATAAAATAAGTATATACAGAAATAACTGATCTGAAATTTGGCAAACTACAACAACCAGTCTTGACCGGGATTCATGTGCACACTCTGAGTGGCCTTGACCGCCCCGGAACCTGGATAGTGGCCTTGGCCTCCCAACCCAGGCGATAAGTAGATACAAGGACCCCCTTGGGAGCGTTTCCCTTGGGAAAAATATACTGTATCTACATATATACCTCAGACATGGTAAATGATTATAAGCAATGTAATACCCAGTGCTGGGCCCCCACCTGATACGCTGAAAATACTGTGCAAGTGCTGAAACTGACAGACGTAGCTGTCGGAGGGTCGACTCTCCTTAAGTTACGAATGGTCATCACCTGAAGACACTAAGCAGTACTTTTTGGCAAAAGAACTACCAAAGCCTGAGTTAAACACGACATAATACTAATATGTATATGCCACAATTCTAGCACGCGACTAAGGTCTCTAGAGTTCATCACTAGAGTCCGAATTTGAAGCAAAGGTGGATAGATCCTAAGCCCTGAATTATAGCACATAAATAATAAACAACCATTTCATAAGTAATCTCAATATTACTTATGACTTACATACCTCAAGGGGTGCGGCATGACGAAGACGAGTGGTCAATGCGTATACTCATATATTCATAAATGCACATAAATCACATTAACCAGTCTACAGAAACACAGACTGGCTCTGATACCAAACTGTAACGCCCCACTTTTATTTGACAAAAGTCAAGGACTTTTCAAAAAGTCAACTTAAAATTTTTCGAAAAACCTTTTCATAAATCAAAGGCTCTACTCTAACTAAATCACATAAATAATATAAATCATACTTGCATAAAATAAATCATAAATCCAGCAGTTTCATAAATCCCAAGGTCATCCAAATTATTCATAAGGGAACATCTCCCAATTCAAAGTTCTAAAGATTCCAAATTCATAAATCATAAATATAACCAATGTTCATAAATATGAAATGACGATGATAATCCAAGGTTCATAAATGTAAGCGGAAGCTATTCTATTAGGTCAGGTCAACGACCGACCACCACTCATCATTTTTTGTCCAATAGCTCACACCATGCGCTACGCTATTTACGCTACGCGATATAAAGACCAAAACGCAACGCATTGCACGATGCGCATTTTAAAACACTGGTCATTATATAAACACCACATTTATGTGATCATATCACCACACATCCACAAGCTAATCAGACCACAAATTAAACTTTCAAATCCCCTTTTTCATCCCCATTAAAAAAAAATGAAAATGTCGCTGGTCAGGTTGGTTATCTTTTACGATTCTGATGTAATTGTAATTATATTATTATTTAAATTCGTCCATTTATTTTTTTTATTTTCTCATTTTTCATAATTATTGAATTGAATGTGTACTTAATTAGGGAGAACGAATTACTGGCATCATCCGCCCCTTCAATATTCCACAATTCATCGACTATTTCAAAAAATGTTGCGTTTATGTCTTTAAAAACTACCAAGTAGAAAGCAATATTTGAGTCTACAAATCAACGATTTTCACTTGGGGGCTTATTATTAATGGGCAAACAAAGTTTCACAAGTGAAGGGCCCGATTTTTCTATTTGTCGCTTCAATTTTAGGAACTTCACAACTTTAATGAATGTTGATAATGTTGTATATACGAAAGGGATCAATAATACATGATTTCTGATTTTAATTATTTGTTTATTCTTGATGATACAAAAAAAGTACCTGACGTTAGTCTGAGGACACGTGGCAGCGATGTATTCTCCGACGTTCTCCTTGGTGCATCTCCTTTGCTCCGATGCCTGCAAAACAGAATCCCGAGGTTGTCCCTAGGGGTAGATCCTCCGATGCCTAAGTTAGAATCAGTTTTAGATTTAGGGGTGGCGGCTGTAGAGTATTGAGTAGAAGAATGAGTGTTCCTTTGTAACACCCCGCCTACTCTAAACTAGAACTGGTGCAAAACAGAGTAAATTTTTCGCGTTTTGGTTTCGAAAACTCTGACTTAATTTTCGAAAACACTTTAACTTAAATGTAGGAGTTCTACTACTTGAATCTAACTGGTTATCTGAATCTGTATCTTTAATCTAAATCTGTATCTTTAATTTTAATCTTTATCTGAATCTATATGCATGTCGTCTAATAGAATGCTGTTGTTCCCCTTGCGGGATCATATGACGGTATTCTACATGCACACTGGAATAATTGAAATAACTAGATGCATGCCACCCAATACTGGAAAATGGATCCCCTCGTAGGATCAGGGCGAGATTCTACCTGCATACATAATATCTGGAATGCCTAGCATGCGGAAGCTGGAAAATGAACTACAAGTGTCCGAACAGTCTGAAATACAACTTATACAATACATAGAGTCATAAAAAAATGGACACGCGCTTGGACCACCACACCACCTCGCTGATCACGTACAGCGCTGGACCCCATCACCTAAAAAGATAATAGTGGGGAGTGAGTACAAAATAATCAACGATACTCTGCAGGAACCAACATTGAAATATACAGCACATGTAATCATCCATCATGAAATTAGTATATACAGAAATAACTGATATGAAATTTGGCAAACTACAACAACCAGTCTTGACTGGGATTCATGTGCACACTCTGACTGGCCTTGGCCACCCCGGAACATGGATAGTGACCTTGGCCTCCTAACCCAGGCAATAAGTAGATACAAGGACGCCCTTGGGAGTCGTTTTCCTTGAGAAAAATATACTGTATCTACATACATACTCCAGACATGGTAAATGATTATAAACAATGTAATACCCAGTGCTGGGCCCCCACCTGATATGCTGAAAATACTGTGCAAGTGCTGAAACTGACTGGCGTAGCTGTCGGAGGGTCGACTCTCCTTAAGCTACCAAATATACAAGCAAATAATCTAAGAAATTTGGTCGACTGAACTGATAATCTTAGATCTTTAACACTTCAACTATGCACAAGATTCACTCAAATCATTTATATCGAATTAAATCGAGTCTTTAAACTTCATGATTTTTGAAAAATCATACAAAATTTTACAAATTTTGAAACTTGGCAGTTAAATAGTCAACGTACTCAAGTATATGTTGTACAAATTTCAGTTCATTTGAACATCAATAGCTTGGTCAACTTGAATCTTAAACTTCATATATAAATATGTAGTTTACACACATATGCTCAAAGAATTTTATAAAATTGTACACTTATCAACTGAAGCTCAAGCTTGGTGACCTTGATGACAACTCATGAAAAAATTTCTCCTTAAAATTTCATATTAAACGCGCAAGTATTGAGTGAGTTCTCTCGCAACAAACTTAAACTTGACATGCATACGGTCTTGAGCTTATAAATGACTCATTTCTCATCATAAAATTATGAAATTTGAAATGCATGCTCTCAACATATATATAAAACATGTCATAAAATTTCACATTTATACCATGCATATATCTCGACTTATTCGAGTTCAAAGATGCTGCTGAAATCGGGTATATAAAAATCAACTTGCATGCTTAACTTCAAAAATATAGAACTCGAGTTATACTACGCCAAATGACATGATTCTTGTTCCTATATACTCTTAATTTACATAAGAAAATAGTAACATAAAACATACTTTCGCAGGTTCTGCATAGCATAGTAAAAAAACGCAAGTAAACAACACATATATGTCATGAGGGTGAGATGGGAGAACTTAAACATCTTGCATGCTTGTAATAACTTAAAAACTGAACATATATAGCATAATTATACATCAATCAACTCCTCATCTCATCTATAACATGATCCTAAATTTATTTGAGCATACCAACCTTTAAACTTTAAGAAAAGTGCAAGAAAACTCGGGTATGCTCGTTGATGGCCTATTAGACTTGCTCCAGGCTTTTGCTTGCTTCTTCTCGAATTTCCTTGAACTTTGATATAACCATATTATCATATACCAGTTCAAGTGCTGGCTACTCGATTGGGAGGCATCCATGTGAATCGATATCACTAAGTCGACTCTATAAAAGTCGACTCTTCTCATTGATTACCTAAAGAAGGGAACCTCCTTCAACAAGTTAGCGGATCTGGGACGATTTCCTAAAGTTGACCGCAAAAGTCGACTGCCACCAAGACGATGAGCGGGCATAGTGTAGTCTCCAAACATATTCATAAAAACGTCCTAAGTTGACTCGACAATACTCGAGGTCGACTCATTGCGCCTCGAGATCTAGAATGCTCCGACGACTCATTACACTTTGGCACGGCCTAATAGGACCTCTAAAAACAAAGGCGAATCTCTATGTGATAAGAAGGAATCTAGATGCTAACGAAGGGGCAAATGGAATACGAACAAATCAGGGTATTTTGTACACTTCATGTAAGTCGACCGTGGTATTTTGGGTATCTCAAGCAGGGTATTTCCTCCTATATAAAGGGGTTGAGGTAACCTGAAACCCTAACTCCCATTCTCATTACTCATTCCATATTTTCCTGCTGTTGCTCTCAACAGCTCTTCTCCCTCTCCTTTGTCATTGACTTGAGCGTCGGAGGCTCTACGCCGGAAGCACTTCTGGCATTGAGTTCTTGCAGGTATTTACGACGGTCTAGAGGCGATTCAAGGATGGTTCGAACAGATCGGATCTCAAAACCACCGGTTCACTCCAGATCTAGGAGGAGACCCATCATTTGGCGCCGTATGTGGGAAATTCTTAAGGGAAACAAGAGCTTTGCACCTGGTTCTGATCTGTTTGGAGATGGCAGAGAAAAAGGATTGCAAAGGAACTTGAATGAGGACTTCAGGCGAACATGGACAGATAGGAGGCCACCACTGATTCCTATCCCCAACCAACACTTCCTATGTTTGGTTTCCCACCGTTTGGAGGACACACGCCGTCGGGAGTGTGTGTGGAAGTGGAAACACCCATTACCCCACCTGGGGTAAAAATTCCAGTGTTGACACAAGGAGGAACTAGCCAAGCATAGGGCCTAAGTGCAGGATTCGATCTGCGAAGGTCGACAGGGACACCTGGGAATGTGATAAAATAGTTTGAAGGAGGGTGGAACAAGGGGCGAGAGTACCCCAAGTCGAGGAGCAAACGTTAACCGTCACGAGGAGCGAGATGCAGAGAATGATTGCGGAGGCGGTGGCGGCCCAACTAAAAAAGACTCAGGTTGAGCAGCAACCCAAGGTCGAGCAACAACCCAGGGTCAAGCAACAACCCAGGGTCAAGCAACCCTAGATCGAGCGTGAGCAGCATACCAAGTCGAATGAGAGGCAGAGAAGGAGGGCAGACGAGGAGGAGTCCTCGATCAGAACCATCAACTCGTAGACGAGGAATGATACATTGGAGTAGTTCATGACCCAACTTCATGATTTGCAGGCTGGAATCGAGGGCAAGAAAAGTGGGAGCCAAGAGGACATCCGTTCTCGCAACACATCCTGGATGTCGACTTACCACAAGGATTTAGGGAATTGAGCATATAGAATGACGAGTCTTCTGACCCGTCTAGACATTTGAGGAGCTTTGAGAACATGGAAGTGTTGCATAGTTATAGCGAGCCCGTTCAATGTCGAGACTTTTTAACGATGTTACGTTGACCCACAAAAGATTGGTTTCACCAACTACCACCAGGAGCTATCAGGGACTTTGATGGTTTCAGTTCGAGTTTCCTCAGTCAATTTGCGAGTGTCAAAGCCCAGGAAAAGTTGTACCTCACTTTGATTGGAATGTAGCAGAAAGAAGGAGAATCACTGGGGGACTATGTGGCGAGGTACACTTGGGCGTGTGTCGACGTGCCTACGGCCACAGAAGAGATGAAGTCGAGAGGGTTGACTAGAGGGCTACTACCAGGATTGTGTAGAAATTCTTTGGCAAAACATCCTGGTAGGACGTTCGATGAGGTGTTGAAGAGGTGTACGAAATACATGAATGTCGAGAAAGCGGAAGCCGAATTTTTGCAGGCGGCGAAGGCAACAAAGACTGACACTCGAGATGAGAAGAAGGAAAAAAAAAAGTCACTCGATAAGGGAAAGAAGGGGATCCCCACGAGCGGAGAGAGAGGGACGATCTAGGTGGTGGAGACCAATTTAATACACCCATTTGTCGGCTCTGCAGGCGAGAATACTAGAAGTAATAGAGAAGAAGATCCATGAGAACGTAGTAAGGGAGCCTCGGATGAGAAAGGATTAACCTATGAAGCCCAAAAGCAACTTGTACTGTCGATTTTACAAAGACTACATGCACAACACCGACGATTGCAGACACCTCAAAGATGAGATCGAGAGGTTAATCAAGGCCGAGCACCTGAAAGAATATATATACAAAGACAGAGAGAGGTCAATTAGGAGAAAAGAAAGAAGCAAAAGCCCTCGCAAGAGGGTGAGATCACCTGAGAAGGAGGAAGTCGCCCCCAAAAACGGGCGTAATTCACATGATCTTTGGAGGACTAACCGATGGAGACTCAAATCGAGCGAGGAAGGTGAATGCTCAGGGTCGACATGTCAAAAGCGAGATATAAAAAGTCGAAGAAAACAGACGAGTAATGAACTTTGGGCCGATTGACGTGGAGGAAGTCGAGAGACCCTATAATCCACGTCAGCCGGGAGACCCCATAATGATGCTATAATGATAACGGCCCAGATGTCGAGATATGAAGTACAAAGAGTGTTTGTCGACACCAGAAGGTCAGTGAATGTTATCTTTTATGATTGTCTCAAAAGGATGGAGCTCGACATTGAACTCACACCTCGGCATACATCACTCTTTGGATTCAATGGATCGGAAGTCGCACCCCTGGGGGGAAACCATGCTCGTTTTCGTCCTGGGGAAGACGACTTAAGGAAGGTGAAGATGGTGAGATTCGTGATGGTCGATGTCGAGTCGGCTTACAATGTCAGTCTTGGGAGGCCAGCGCTTAATGACTTCCAGGCGGTAGTGTCGACTTACCATATGAAACTAAAGTTCCCTGCTGGTGATCGAGTAGGAGAGGCTCAAGGAGATCAGAAACTATCAAGAACTTGTTACCAAATAGTGGTAAAAACCAACCAGCGATCCGAAATCAAAGAGAGAAAGAAACCAATGTCGAGTGAAAAGAGGCCGAGGAGAAGTGATCTCGAGCCGCACGGAGAATTGATGGATATCCAAATTGGAGAGAGAGAGGATCAGACAACCAAAGTCGGGAAAGAGCTCGAGGACGAGTTGCGAAAACAATTAGTCGAGTTGCTGAAGGAATTCCGAGACTTATTTGCCTTCTCTCCCGGGGAACTGACAGGGATCGACCCAGAGGTCATAAAACATAAGCTTAATGTTGACCCCTTAGAAAGCCTGCGAAGAAGCTACCCAGACACCACGGAGCTAAAACTGACAAAGCATTGAGGTCGAGGTAGACAGATTGTTGAAAGCTAAACACATCAAGGAGATTCAATTCCCCGAGTGTATATCCAACACGGTAATGGTGAAGAAGGCATTGGACAAATGACGCATGTGTATCAACTTCCGTGACTTGAACCTGGCATGCCCGGAAGACCATTATCCACAGCTGGTCGACCCCACTGCTGGTTGCTGTTAAGTATGATGGACGCGTCCCAAGCGTACCATCAAATTCTCTTGGCCCCAAGGATCAAAGTAAAATCAATTTCGTGACGAGCAAAAGAACATACTGCTATGTCGTGATGCTATGCGGACTCAAGAACGTGGTGGTGACTTACCAGAGATTGATGGATCGCATGTTCAATTCTCAAATTAGGCAAAATATGGAAGTGTTTGTGGTCGAAATCCTAGTAAAGAGCAAATCCTCGACATCACATCCTGACGATCTAAAGGAAACAATCAAAACCCTTAGAGCGTTTGGGATGAAGTTGAACCCGAGCAAGTGTGCCTTTGGAGTATGGGTAGGACTGAACAAGGACAAAGTAAATGCCATACTAGACATGGCCCCACCAGGAAACATACGAGAGGTACAAGTCCTAACGAAAAGAATAGCGGGATTGAGCAGATTCATTGGTCGAGCAGCTGAGAAAAGTTTTTCTTTCTTCAAATTGCTCAAGAAAAGGTCGAATTTCTTGTGGAGTGACGAGGCGCAAATGGCATTTGAAACATTGAAAGAGTTCATGAGCGAGTTACCTTTGCTTACAAAACCAGAGTCGGGTGACGTGTTGATGTTGTACATCTCAGTGGGGACAACCTCTTTGAGCTCGGTGTTACTGCGAGAGGAAGGAGGTTCACAACAGCCGATATATCATATAAGTCGAGTACTCCAAGGGGCCGAGACGAGATACCCTAAAGTTGAGAAAGACACTCTAACTTTGGTAATAATGGATAGAAAGCTGAGGCAGTATTTTCTAAATAATACAGTGGTGGTAAGGACAAATTTTCTACTTGGAGAAACGCTGGGACGACCTACTATATCAGGACGACTCATCAAATGGGCTGTAGAGTTGAGCGAATATTCTATTAAGTACGAGCCAGACGGGCCATAAAAGCTCAAGCGTTGGCCGACTTCATCCAGGAGTGTACTAAGGAAGAACAAAAGAAGTGGATGATGCATGTCGATGGGTCCTCTGCGGCCAAAGGAATCTGGTCTAGGAGTCATTTTCGTATCTCTAGAGGGCGAA
>CACSLK010001845.1:4343-19721 GCA_902706635.1 Striga hermonthica
ATAACCTTGGGAACTCGTCCGCCCCCTCTCTCTCTCTCTCTCTCTTCCAAGGAGTTGTTCTATTTCTTGTGCTCCACTGATACAAGATCTAGATAGCTATTTGAGAATACAATAGAAGATCTTAAGGTATATACGGGATTCTAATCAAATCTATCATCCATCCAAACCGGAGACCAAAAAAAGGCAAGTAACCATACCACGACGACCAGGACGACGAGTCGAAGAGAACGCCGTCGAGATCGCCGCCAGCTGCCGCCGCACGCGCCCACACGCGCCGCCGGAAGATTGCAGCTGCTGGGACTCACACGCGCGCGTGAGAGCGCTTGAATGCTCCGTTTTCTGACTAGTCAACGCTGTTGACTTCGCCGTGACGCCAACTTTCTGGATTGGTCAAGTTTGTTTAATTCCGAGAAGATTTGATTTGCGCTCATCTGTTCGGGCCAGCCAGATCTACATAAATTTTAAGCCGTAAGTTTTCTACATCAAACCTTTAGATCCGCTGCGCATAGGTTTATGTTGAATGTTTATCCGTGATTTGTGCATATCGAGATCCTCATAGGTCCCAACAATTACTAGCTAAACATCGTAGCATACATAATCGAACACATGATATTCAAGAAACAAATCAAATAAGAATATCCAAATGAAACATTGGTCCAATAATCCCAAAAACCATAAGTTTTGAAAACGGTTCAACACGTCTCAACTAAAAGAGGTTCACAAGGGCCAGACATTATTCACAAACGGAAGAATGATAATAAAGCATAATAAAAAGACCGACCCACTCGTCTTTCCTCGTCACCCGGCACCTGCTTGACCTACATCCGTGAAGAGCAGGTGGGGATGAGCACAAGAGGAAACAATAGTGCTCACCGCTATGCAATAAATGTTAACCTTAATAATAAACAGTATCAACTATCAAAGGTATGGTTTCAGCATGAACATAAATCAATCAACATGTCACATCTCCGATCACAAATACCAATTTCATTACTCATGTGTACCAATGTTTTAAAGGCGGTATGGCGAGGCGAGGCGAGCGACCCCCTTCCGGACGCCTAGGCGAATATGGCGATCGCCTAGGCGACGCCATATAAACAATTTAATATATAATACCAATAATAATTCAAATGTCAATCCAACCTTAATATAGCCAATTATAGGCATAAATATGCAGTGCTATTATAGAGGCATAGGACACCACACAAAGTAGCAAATTACAAATATGAAATGTTCCACTTCCATCTCCTAGTAGCCATAAATGAGTCTCTAATGGCATACATAACTTAATTAGTAGTGGGTGCTGCTACTACATCACATTCTTAGTGCATCACATAAGTAGTGCTACTAGTGCAGCACATATATTAGCTAACAAAAGAGGGAATGAATTCTCTAATCTCTCAAGTCTCAAACTCTCAATCTCAATAGCCATCATCAAACTCTCCAGCAATGTTGGCTGCCTCATTGTCTTCTCCAGTTTCATTGGCATCATTTGGATCATCCTCACAATCTGTCACATCTGCATCATCAAATGGATCTGGATTTTCTTCATTGTCGTTCTCTGGACCCAACTCATCTTCATTCACAGCAGAATTTCTTCCACGCCTGTGGGTTGCTCTTGGAAAGTTTCGGCCTTGAAGTGATTGTGATGCTCCAACAGCTTCATCAACAAGGTTCCAAGTAAGGTCACACTCACATCCCCGAGCACCTTGAGGGGTTACATGCAATGAGTCAGCCCACTCATTGTTCCAATTAAAGTCCTCAATAACCAAAGGATCAAAGTTTTTCCCCTACTGTTGGCGTAACTTTTGGAACCTAGATTTCATCTTCCGGTTGTAGGAAACAAAGACAATAGAATTCAGCCTCTTATGCAACAGTCGGTTCCTTTTCTTTGTGTGGATCTGCAAAACCAGGAACAAAATTGCAATAAAATTGAGTAAATGTTTGCTGAAATATTGGTAAGAGCAGCAGGCAAATGAGGAAATACTCACAGATTCAAATTTGCTCCAATTTTGCTCACAGCCTGATGATGAAGCACAAAGACTAACCACACGCCTTGCAAATCTTTGCAGCTCAATAGCACGGCCACCATAGGAACACCTCCAATCAACTAGAGCAAACAAATGAAACATTATGTTAATAGCTAGGACCAAAAAATGCTTGCTGGAATTAAATTGATGTGGTGTACACTTGTTGAAATTAAAATGGAAATGAAACACTTACGTGGACTCAATGACTCAAGGTTTTGTTTGTCCATCTTATTTGAAAAAGCTTCTCCTCTAAGATATTCATAATCCATGGCTTGAGCATTGATCTTGGCTCTAGTTTCTTCATCCTCCACCATTCTTGCAAGCACATCAAGGAAGCAACCCCTTAGCTGTCCAACAATTTCATCATCATCCTTTTTTAGTAAAGGATGTAGCTTCCCTGGGTTCAAGTACATTGCAGCCCCATACAATGGATGATCCATTTGTTTCTCCCAACGTTGCTCAATTATTTTCATTATCCTCCTGAGCAAAGATCTCTTGCTTTCTATGGCAAAGCTTTGATGGATCCTCTCCTTAGCATGGTTCATTAGAGCTTGAACCTCCGGCATTGCTGGCTTCTCATCTCCATCAACCACCCTAAGCACAATAAGGAGTGGGGTTGATGCTCTAAGGCAGTCTTCCACTGAATTTCAAAACTGAGTAGACAACACAATGTCATGCACATCTTGACCAGCTTTAGTTCTTGCCAATTTGTTCCCAGTCCATGCTTCGCTAACCATGAAAGACTTCAAAGCATCCTTGTGCTTATACAAGCTCTTAAAAGTCAAAAAGGCCGTTGCAAAACGTGTGGCTGCTGGCGTCACAAGGTCAACCCCTCTTGTTTTCTCCCTTATGGCACTAAGGATCCTACCATGCCTATAAATGAAAGTTGTCACACGCCTTGCACGTGTAATAGATTTCTTGAATTCTGGCAAATTCCCTATATCTTCTAACATGAGATCCAAACAGTGGGCAGCACATGGACTCCAAAATATTGTAGGAATCCTCTCAATGAGAAGCTTCCCTGCAGCCTTAAAGTTAGCACCATTATATGTGATAACTTGAACAACCTTGTCTTTTCCAATCTCCTCAACCTTCTTCTCTAGCAAACCAGCAAGCATGTATGCATCATGTACTTCACTTGATGCATCAATTGACTCCAAGAAGTAAGTACCCTCCAGGCTGTTTACAAGAAAGTTAATCAAGTGACGTCCCCTCCTATCAGACCATCCATCAGACATGAGTGTGCAGCCATAATGTTTCCATGCTCTCTCATGTTCCTCTCTCATGGTACTTGTTGACTTCACAGCTTCTTCAAGTAATGGATCCCCAAGTTGATATGGTGTTGGAGGCTTGTACCCTGAACCATATTGTGTTGTGGCCTCAACTGCAATCTGAAATTGCCTTGCTGCTGCTGCATTAAAAGGTATGCCACATTCATAGAAGAACAATGACCATTGTGTATCCACATAATGCTTCTCTTCCTTGGTTTTTGTACTGGACACAATTGTGGGCTGATTAGACCCTGAAAGTCTCTCATCTACTATCTCTTCTGGTGTTTTTTGAAGCATCTCAGCTACAAATTTGTTTGCCTTTGCCTCTGGTTTAGTCTTGTTGCCAACAACTATGAATTGTAAGGATGATTGCCTCTTTTTTGCTGCTGTCCCTGAACTAGGATGTACTGCAGCAGCAGTAGCATTTGCAGGAGCCTCATTTGCTGCCACCTCCACCACCTCGTCATCTAAAGTCAATGATCTTTTCCTCTTGTTTGCTTCCAAGTAAGTTGCCATCTCCTTCCTAACTTCAGTGCTCACACTTGGACAGAGTTTTGCATCTCCATAACCTCCTGCTAAATGTTGCTTCAACCTTTTAATCCCTCCACGAACATGGCCGCCACATAAGGTGCATGCCACCTCATCTCTGTTTTGAAGGTTCGGCCAATAGCCAAACCTCCACGCTGGATCTTTTGACTTTTGCGGCTTCCGGGCTGGATCATTCTTGGGATCATATGCTGCATGATTTTAATTATCTATTAGCATAGAGTACAAAGAGCAGCAGCAGCAACTATAACAGAGCACAGAGCACCCACCAGCCTAGTAAACAAATCATATCCTTGTTAGCTATATGACATTGACGAACTCTATTTTTTTATTAAATATCATTTTTTTCTATTTATATTAAATATAAATAAAAATGGTAATTATTCTAAATTTGTAGTTATTATCAATTAATTTAATAAGTCCAAGAAATGTAGAATTAAATAAATGGACTTATCTATCTACACAAAAGATATATATGATAATCAACTTTCTTATTTTCAATTAGAATATAAAACAGAGCGATTAGCATATAATACAGAGCAGCAACAGCTAATGTCCTACTCCATTTAGCATCTAACTATAAACCAAAGCACAAGTAGACAAAAAAAAAAGCACAAGTAAACAAAGCAACAACTATACCCATGTGATCTAGTACAAATCAAAGTAGACAAAAAAAAAGCAACAGCTGTACCCATGTGATGTGCTATCCGCTCTGTTTTATATGCAATCAAATAAAGCAGGGGACCACCACATGCAAGCAAAAGAAGGGGACCGCCGCACATGCTAGAGGCAGGCGCACTAGCCATATGCAAGCTTTGGCCTTTTAAAGAGAGAGACAGAGAGAGAGAGAGGAGGGGGAGGTGAGGGATACCTTGTCCAGTGGAGGGCTGAGCGGGGCTGGGCGCTGATGAATCCATGGCTTCTCGCTGCGCGGCGCTGGGCACCGGTGAAGCCATCTGGTTCGAGGAAGCAGGTCGTCGTGGCCCTCCTGGGTCCGTGCGGACAGACGCACAGGCGCGGGAGGACGCGCTGCTCTGAGCGGCGAGGGAGGACGAGCAGCTCCGAGCGGCGCGGGAGGATGAGCGGGACCTGGCTGTGAGTGGAGAAGAAGCTCCTGGGTCTGCCTCTCCCTCTCTCTTCTCAATCCCTTGTGACCCTATCTCTCACAATCCCTCTCTATTTCTGGATGATTTTCTCTACTCGAGCGCGCGGAGGGAACCTCTGATGGCGGGAGAAGTCCCGCGTCGGAGCAATTTCCCGCCTTAGGTCATTTCCCTTTCCCGCGTGCCCGCCCTGGCTCCCTTCCCTTTCCCGCGCGTGGCGTATGGCGACCGCCTAAGGCTTGAAGGCGACGCCTGCGACGACTAACGCAAAAGGCGGATGCCTTAGGCGCCGAGGCGGACGCCATATGGAACTTGACTAGGTGAGACCTGACGCCCTGATATTTTCATCGCCTGGACGCTTAGTCGTTGCCTAGGCGACGCCTTTAAAACACTGATGCGTACACATCTATCATTAGACTACCGCTGGCCTATTCGAGGGCACGCCATGTGACTTAGCTCGACACGCATATTGATAGCACGCCATGTGACTTAGTCCGATATGGCCTTTCAATAGGACTTGGGGAGATTGCCACACAAGGGCACCGTACCGTAACTCGACGGGGACAACCGTACCGACGGCCGTAACAACTCACATCGATAGGACACATGGTTCACATGCATACATTGATCATACCAGTTTCAATAAAAACATAAACAACTTACGGCATAGCAATTTAAATAAGACCCACCTGGATTTCGGATTGACGATAGCAAAATCAGAAAGGACGTAGGTTGAGGCTGGACTCCTCAAACACCTACATTAAGTCAAGATCCTATAATCAATATTTATCTTGACTTAAACGGAAAACACAAATCATACTTAGTCGAACTTTATTCGACTAAGTTGTTCGTGAAGTCATGTGGATATTAGAACACTTGGACTCGACTCGACCAATGAAGAGCAAATACACTAATTCAAGAAGGTCAGGGAACCTAATGAGTTAAGTTCTGAAACTTTAACATAAAATCCATCTCACCGGACTTAACAAAACCACCAAGTTTCTGCCCAAACTCATTATACACAATTTTATAAAATTCAAACGTGATTTCAGCATAAACGAGCATATAATCTGAAGCCTGACCTAATGAATGAATTTGTACTTGAAATTTGTACTGGAGCAACTACAGCAGGTAAGGACCAACATATTAAAATTCCAGCTATTAACATCAAATACATGAATTATGAAAATTCATACAAATTTTTGCAGTTTTGAAATTTTAATTAAAACCGACACATTTTGAACTCCAAAAATTCCAATCTTTTTACAGAATGAATTGACACATAAAACAAGCACCTCAGTTAAAAATCAGAATTTTTGAGCAATTGGCCAATTTATCATGATCAAAACAACTTTCAGCAGAAAACGTAAATAAATTATATAAAAAAACAAACTTAGACCAAAAATTCTAAAAATTGTACACTACATATAAACGTGACCAAGACATAACATACTCAAAGTTCAGAATGATTAAAATACGGACCAATTTTTTATGCATTTAACATGTTTCTGTCCAAAAATCGTTTTAATTAATAAAAATAGCTACAAGCCGTGAAAAATTATGAAATTTTTACACAACATGGAATATCAATGCAGGACATTCCATATAAAATTTCATGGCAATCGGAGCAGCATGAAATTTATCATGAATTAAATACGATTCAGCAGTTAGTTCGGTTTCGAAAAATCATATAGGACCCGAAACACTCTCAATTCGTCCAAGGCCTTCGCCATGAGGCCAAGGAGTCGACAAAGTTCCATTATCCATAGCATATACACGAATTTAACTGGGGTTTCACAATGATTTCAAATTAATCAATAAATTGCCACATAAACACAATAAAACACGTCTATAACAACAAGGCTCGAAACACGCGAAAATCGAAAGGGGAATTGTATTTCGGTACCGTTCTCGGGATTAGTTCGCGACGACGAATGAAATGATGGCCTAGACGGGCTGTTCGGAGGCCGACAGCATGTTCGTCGGGCTCAACGACAACGGCTCGTGGGGGTGGCATATGATTGATCGAAAAAACGGGATTTGACGGAAGAAGGGTCGCCGGTCTGCTGCTCTAGCTTGCTGCTCACGGTTGGGGATGATTGCTCACGACAGAGATGATGATGGAGGTGATCGAGCAGCAGGATGTGGTTCGCCGGGAGTTGCAGGAGCTTATCGATGATGATGTCGTGGTGGTGCTCTGCTCAAAGAAGGAAAAAGGTAGCGGGGATGGAGCAGGACCTCATGACAGTGTTGAGGGCGACGCTTCTTGGCCTCACGACGGTGATGTGCAGCTGAGATGGAGGCGCTGCGGGGGCCGAGGGGTGGAGCACGACGGCTCTGCGCGTGGACGACGGAGCCGCCGGATAAGTACCGGTCCTTCTCTTTTCTGCACAACGAGCGAGAGAGGGAGAGGTTCGAGAGATGAAGGTTGCAGGACTACGATAGATTAATTTCTCTTGAATGTCTGCGCTCGATAAAAAACTGAGGGATGAATCTTTCTCTGTTCTTGTGACGAGATGATGATGGTCATTGGATATAACGGTGACAGGGAAAAAAAGGGAGAGAGTTTTCTGCCGATAATTGATCGTGAGAGAGAGACTTTAGAATTAGGGTCTGCGGCTTCAATGACTAGCAGAATGGGAAAAATCTCTCTTATGAATACAAGGGTTAGGTTACTTACCAAACAAGACTCACACATCACAAGAGAGAGAGAGAAGTCGGGACTTGGGCGCGATTTACGGGCAGCGCGCGGACCGGGTTTGCCGGGCTTGGGCTCTCGGTTTAACTTTTACGATATGCGGTCCCGGCTAAATAGAACGGTTACATAAAATAAAATTGGAATATATATATCTATTACACACATTAATTATTTATTAATTAGACATTTAATAACAATTATACAATTAATAATAATAATAATAACAATAATAATAACAATAATAATAATAATAATAATAATAATAATAATAATAACAACAACATTCCAATTATTCATAAACAAATGGGGCATTACAGTCTACCCACCTTACAAAGAATTCCGTCCTCGGAATTCGAAAACAAAACAACTAGAAGGTAAGAGAGTACAACAAGGGAACATCAAAATGTGAGGTTCTGGTACTCCCTCAGAATCTCGGTCTTCCTTTGCCAAGTCATCTTGCCCTCGACTTGACTACCCCCACAGGACTTTGACGAGTACCCCTCCTGGTCTTTCCCTGATGGACCCTTGGTTCCAACAGGTCACCGATATCTCCATACAGGTAGGGTTCTGCCTATCATGCAGCTCGCCACCATACACACATACCTCGAGATCACGCACACATTCCCTCCATCTCGAGGCTTAGAACATGTCATGCATCCTTGCAAGTCCCGGTGGTGGAGTCAACCATCAGGCTAAGCAATCGACTTGGTCGACGAAACGAGATAGGACAGACGATCAACACTTATCCTAAAATCCGGTACATTCAGAACACGCGGTTCTGTTTGATACCGATAGCAAGGCTTCAACCCTTACCGACACGAATAACAAATCGTATGCGGTTTCAGAAGTGACGACTAGATGCTCGATAATGATTTCCTTCCGCTGAGTCGGTCTCCAATCAAGAATCAAGGCTCTGCCCCACATTAATACAGAACTACTATCTCGCCATCTCGAGAAATCTCGTATGTGGAAAAGGAAACTAATCGACCAACCTCATATGTCGAGGGTTGTTGATTAGAGAATTCACACAAAGGTTTGAAAGATCAACATACAATTTGACCATAATCTGATTCAAAGACCCCTTAAAGGACAAGGTCGGGCTGGGTTTAATACACTGTCACCCGAGAGGTAACACACATGCTGGCGCTGCATAAGTGGGGCCCTGGGACGTGTGCGTGTACCCTCTCGGATACCAGCTACAAGGTCAAGGTTTGGCCGTACACACTGACCTGGGGAGTTCGTGCGTTCGGTGATGGTGGCGGCAGCTCTCGTGCGAGTCAACGGTCGGCCACTGCAGTTGGCCTCACGTCTCTCAGCACGGGCGTGCGGGCTCGGCCACCACTTCGCGTGGCTACACCCAGTCAGGTTCGGCATCGGTTCCAGGCACATACCAAAATTTTCAATTTCTGGGTTTCACAATTTCCTAGGTACTCCGATAGGGCAAAAGGTTTCTCCACAAGACTCGAAACTACTAAGGGGTGGGTTTGACAACAACAATTTTACCAAAAAAATCGAATATTTGCATCACTTCCAGGAATAATCCTAACTCGGCGGTCATCTCTGAACAATAGAATGGTTAGCTCACATGACTCTTCCGACAAACAGTGTCGGCCGTCACGACAACTTTTACTCCGGTAGCTAATCATTCCGACAGTCCTAAACGAGTTCATCCACATGCACAACCTATAGCTTCCACACTTCGAGGTCTAGCATTAAGCTTCTCTCACAAGTGTTTCCAGCTAACATTATAATACTAATCAGATTAAGTCACATAGGGCACATGTACATGAAAATTGACGAAAAGCTATTTTTTGAAAGTCACAACTCAATTTGGAAACTTAAACATGAACTTGCACCAATTTTCAGCATGCGTGGTGAATTTAAAATGCATGTAGCTTTCAGTATACATAACGTATCATGATGAAACCACTTGGAAAATATCCCTAACTCAGGCCTCTATCACTTCCATGAAGAACATTCAGGCAGATAAAACCATTTAAATGCACATAAAACAACAAACATACAAAACATAGGTGCAGTGGATAAATGAAGACATACAGCTTGACAGGTTCTCAGTTTATGCACAATAACCGAAGCTACAAACATGATATTACTGAAATTTAAAAACTCCAAGATAACTATCTAAATTCTATACAACTTCTTTGAAGACCCTATTGCCAAATAATGACATTATCAACGAGTTTAAATATAAAACATTCAATTCATAAACTCAGCTACAGAACATTTTTATTTTTTTTTTTAAAATACAGCACCCAAGTAAAATGGGAACAACTCAAGCTACACAACTCCAATTCATGCAAACTCAAAACTTATAGAATCTACACATGGAGATATACAAATTTCATGAAGAAGACTTTTTCATACGAGCACGTTTAAGTCATCTAAAAAGAGCACACATTCAACACTTAAACAAAATCCTGGTTTTCATAAAAAAACTGGGTGTACATATTGGCTGATGTTCCATCGATCGGATCAATTCTGTTGAAGGACAAACTCTTATCCAAGTCTGTTTCGGGAAGAGGGATTCCTCGGCAGCTCGGGCAAAGAAATCCCACTTAGAAAAATCATATAAAATCAACTGGAACTCGAAATTGCCAGATTAAAATTCCTACAGGCAGCTTACATCATATAATACATTTGTCATGAAGAATGCATTTTCATACAGGCACGTAAAATCATCAAAAACAGCCATGAACTAAGGTCAAAGTTTCTGTTCGAGTTTCTAAAAGTTGCATGCCTATTTAACTTTGAAAATTTATATAAAATCTATTTCAAATCAAATCACAAGTTTTGAGAGAAATTTTCTAGTTTTAACCAAATCATATAAACATGCTAGAGCATCAATAAAACACACATCTTTATCTCTTACCCAACTAACCATGCTTCGAGCTAGCATGAACTAACTCTTACTAAGACACAAGGGACATATAATACTAGAGGTAGAACAAAGGCCATCAACATCCATAATACAGGAAGCATATAAAACAACGAGTCATCTCATAATTTTCGAAACCTGACAAGGTTCCGAAGAAAAACGAATACATTCTAGGTCCTCATTGACTGGGTCTTCACTCGGAGGCATTGAATAGAATAATATAGAAAGAAAAACTGCTATGGGCAAGACTTAACTCGACAACAACATACGGAAACTCACGACGAGGAACCTCTAGAGTTCGAACTTATCTCTATATCACTAGAGTTCGACGTCAAACACTAGAGTTCACATAACCTAAGGTGGATGGATTTCCTAAGCCCCAAAATAACAAATATATCACATCACAAGTAGTCTCATTGCTACTCATGGAAAACCTTATAAGTAGTTTCATTACTACTCGTGCAAAGTCACAATTCACATTATAAGTATTTTCATTGATACTTATATAAAACATACCTTAAGCAGTGCGGCGTGACGAAGACGAGTGGTCAATACAAGGTCTAAACACATAATCACATATAAACCAGTCTACAGAAACGCAGACTGGCTCTGATACCAAACTGTAACACCCCACTTTGATTTTAAAGAAATTTTAGATTTTTTTTCAAAAATCAGTAAATAATTTTTCGAACTCATTTTCGAAAACATGGGCGTTATTCAAACATTTAACATCAACCAAGTCATATCTGGTTGCTCGGGGATTCATTACCCGATTTTCACATGGTTTTCATTAACCCCTTAAAACATCAATTTCACATGATTACTAGCTAAACATCATAGCATACATAATCGAACACATTATATTCAAGAAACAAATCCAATACGAATATCCAAACGAAACATTGGTCCAATAATCCCAAAAACCATAAGTTTTGAAAACGGTTCAACACGTCTCAACTAAAAGAGGTTCACAAGGGCCACACATTATTCATAAACGGAAGCATGATAATAAAGCATAATAAAAAGACCGACCCACTCGTCTTTCCTCGTCACCCGACACCTGCTTGACCTGCATCCGTGAAGAGCAGGTGGGGATGAGCACAAGAGGAAACAATAGTGCTCACCGCTATGCAATAAATGCTAACCTCAACAATAAACAGTATCAATAATCAAAGGTATGGTCTCAGCATGAACATAAATCAATCAACATGTCACATCTCTGATCACAAATACCAATTTCATTACTCATGTGTACACATCTATCATTAGACTACCGCTGGCCTGTTCGAGGGCACGCCTTGTGACTTAGCTCGTCAACCAGACAATAAGAGTACATGTCGAAAGCACGCCATGTGACTTAGTTTGACACGCATATCGAAAGCACGCCATGTGACTTAGTCTGATATGGCCTTTAATTAGGACTTGGGGAGATTGCCACACAAGGGCACCGTACGGTAACTCGACGGGGACAACCGTATCGACGGCCGTAACAGCTCACATTGATAGGATACATGGTTCACATGCATACATTGATCATACCAATTTCAATAAAAACATAAACAACTTACGGCATAGAAATTTAAATAAGACCCACCTGGATTTCGGATTAACGATAGCAAAATCAGAAAGGACTTAGGTTGAGGCTTGACTCCTCAAACACCTACATTAAGTCAAGATCCTACAATAAATATCTTGACTTAAACGGAAAACACAAATCATACTTAGTCGAACTTCATTCGACTAAGTTGTTCGTGAAGTCCTGTGGATATTAGAACACTTGGACTCGACTCGACCAATTAAGAGCAAATAGACTAATTCAAGAAGGTCAGGGAACCTAATGAGTTAAGTTCTGAAACTCTAACATAAAATCCATCTCACCGGACTTAACAAAACCACTAAGTTTCAGCCCGAAACACATTATACACAATTTTATGAAATTTAAACGTGATTTCAGCATAAACGAGCATATAATCCAAAACTTGACCTAATGAATGAATTTGTACTTGAAATTTGTACTGGAGCAACTACAGCAGGTAAGGACCGACATATTAAAATTCCAGCTATTAACATCAAATACATGAATTATGAAAATTCATACAAGTTTTTGCAGTTTTGAAATTTTAATTAAAACCGACACATTTTGAACTCCAAAAATTCCAATCTTTTTACAGAATGAAACGACACATAAAAAAAGCACCTCAGTTAAAAATCAGAATTTTTGAGAAACTGACCATTTTATCATAATCAAAATAACTTTCAGCAGAAAACGTAAATAAATTATATAAAATAACAAACTTAGTCCAAAAATTTTAAAAACTGTACACTACATATAAACGTGTCCAAGACATAACATACTCAATGTTTAGAATGATTGAAATATGAACCAATTTTTTATGCATTTAACATGTTTCTGTCCAAAAATTATTTTAATTAACAAAAATAGCTACAAGTCGTGAAAAATTATAAAATTTTTACACAACATGGAATATCAACACAAGATATCCCATATAAAATTTCATGGCAATCGGAGTAGCAAGAAATTTATCATGAATTAAATACGATTCAGCTGATTCATTTGCCTTGAAATTGAGTTCCATTGTCTGAGATTAATATCTTTGGGACTCCGAATCGACAGCAAATGGTGTTGAATAGGAATTGTATCATTTTTTCTTCAGTAATCTTTGCTAGCGGCTCTGCCTCGACCCATTTGCTGAAGTAGTCGACTGCGACTACAAGGAATTTTCTCTACCCCGTTACCATTGGCAAGGGTCCCACCAATCCGATCCTCCACTGAGCGAAAGGTATCGGGCAGTTGATTGCCGTCATGGTTTCAGCCAGGATATGGGGAATCGGACCATGTCGTTGGCATCTTTCGTATCCTCGTACTAACTGCTCGGCCATCTTCCAGATTTTTGGCCAATAATAGCCTGCTCGCAGAGTTTTGCCGGCTAGGGCTCGAGACCCTGCGTGCGCTCCGCAACATCCCTCATGAATCTCTCTTAGGACATAATTCCCTTCCTCTTCGGGGACGCAGCGCAGGTGAGGGCCGGTCATCGACTTCTAATATAACATCCCATCGACTTCAAAGTATTTGGTTAGATAACGAGCAGCTTTCTCCGCTTCTTGCCTATCTCTTGCAGGTATGCGTCCCTGCAAGAGTTCACGAATCGACTTCCTCCAATCGTCTTTTTCACCAACCTCCATTGTTTGGTTAAGGACACTTCCTTCCAGATGCATCGTGGTGATATGACTTCCCATTTTTCTTCATTAGAGCTTACGATTCTTGCGAGCCAGTCGGCTCGCTTGTTCTCCTCCCGAGAGATTTGAGTCAGCTCGAATTTTTCCAGGCCTTGTATGAGGCTTTGGATTTCCACAGCATACTTCAACATTCTATCCTCCTTTACCTCGCAGTTCCCCATCACTTGGCCTACGACAAGCTGTGAGTCAGAGTGGGCTGCGATCTCTGTCGCTCTGCCACCTATTGCGAGTTGAATCCCTTTGATCAATGCCTCATACTCCACTTCGTTACTCGAGGCCTTGAAGCCCATTCTGATGGCGAAGTCGAGTGTCGCCTTCGGGGGATACTAGGACAATCCATAGACCCGACCTTCTGGCTACTGAGGATCCATCGACATGCATTATCCACTTCTTTTCCTCTCCTTTGGTTCCTTCCTGGATGAAATCCGCTAAAGCTTAGGCTTTTATGGCACGCCTTGGCTCGTACTTGATGGCGTACTCGCTTAGTTCGACTGCCCATTTCACGAGTCGACCCGAAACAGTAGGTCGACCCAGTGTTTCTCTAAGCTGGAAATTTGTTCTTACCAGTATCACATGATTCAGAAAATAGGGCCTCAGCTTTCTAGTTGTTATTACCAATGTCAAGGCAGTTTTTTCGACTTTGGAGTATCTTGCCTCTGCGCCCTGAAGCACCCGACTTGTATAATAAATCGACTCTTAGGCTCCTCCCGCTTATCGCAACAACACTGAGCTCAAGGAAAATATTCCTACTGAGATATAAAGCACCAGCTCATCGCCTGGCTCTGGTTTTGTTAATAGCGGCAACTCGCTTAGAAATTCTTTCAGTTTTTCAAATGCCATTTGCGCCTCGTCATTCCACTGAAAAGCTTTCTTTTTAAGTAATTTGAAGAACGAGAAACTTCTATCCGCCGCTCGAGCGATGAATCTGCTCAGGCCGACAATTCGACCCGTCAGGACTTGTACTTCTCTGATGCTCTTTGGTGGGGCCATGTCGAGTATCGCCTTCACCTTATCCTTGTTCACTTCAATGCCCCTCTCAGTCACGATATAACCAAGGAATCGTCCTGCCTTCACTCTGAAGGCGCATTTACTCGGATTCAGTTTCATCCCAAATGTCCTGAGCGTCTCGAATGTTTCTTTTTTAGATCCTCGACATGCGAAGTCGAGGACCTACTTTTCACCAGAATGTCGTCCACATACACTTCCATATTACGCCCGATCTGTGGTTTGAACATTCGGTCCATCAGCCTTTGGTATGTCGTCCCCGCATTCTTTAGCCCAAAGGGCATGACAACATAACAGTATGTTCCCTTGCTTGTCACGAAGCTTACTTTGCTCTGATCTTCCGGGGCCAATGGGATTTGGTGATATCCTTGAGATGCGTCCATCATACTTAACAATTCACAGCCAGCCGTAGAGTCGACTAGCTGATCAATTCTCGGCAGCGAATAATGATCCTTTGGGCATGCCAGATTAAGGTCACGAAAGTCGATGCACATACTCCACTTGTTCAGCGCTTTCCTTGCTGGAACACGCCGACGAGGCGGTCCTTCCCACGGATCGATATCGGATACCA
>CACSLK010001873.1:0-21457 GCA_902706635.1 Striga hermonthica
GGGTTAGCCCAGGTACTGTTGTCGGGACGGGGCTACGAAAAGCGAGCAACAAAAGGGGCGAACGGGACCGGGAACGACGGCTTGCAACGTACGGGACTGAACACGACCAGGACAACAACAGGTATCACGAACGGCAATGGGGACGGCGATTATCGGGGCCTGCGATTTGATAACGGGGATCGCCGGCTACGTTTGACAGTCCGACGGAACTCGACGAGACTCGATGGCCACGTTTGACACTCCGATAGAACTCGACGGGACCCGACGGAGGGTGGTGATGGCGCTGCGGACTGAAGAACGGTGGCCTAGGGTGCTGCGCGGCGTTGGAGGTTGCCGGTGATGAAGTGACGGAGGTGATGGGTCTGCGGTTCTGTTGGTGATGATGATTTATAATCGACGGAATGGTGATTATCGATGATGGCGCTGAAGGAACGAAAAAAGATGGCAGCAAATAGGAGCAGAGCCGGTCCTGAACATTTTGTGGCCCTGGGCAAAATACAAAAAATCATGCCTAAACTATTTTGTTTACTCTAAAAATAAAATGATACTTTTCGGAAAAAAATAGTAGAAATTATATTGCTTAAAAAGACTTTTTCGGGCATTTTTAGAAGCAAAAATATCAATTATATCTTCATCATATAAATTTTTAGTAATATCATTTTTCAATGCATTTAATAGCTAATATGTAAAGCACCATTCATTCATAACAACAACAATACTCACAGACTTCTTCTCTAAACCCAAACATTGAAACAACTAAATAAATTTATAAGCCCCAATTTCCAAATTTCAAGTTTGCAGCTATACTAAATTCAAATTTCAACATAGAGTAATGTTACATTGCCAACCTAGTGTACAACTAGGTTGACAACACGAGTAAAAACATACATAAAAGTAAAAAATAAAAATAAAAATAAATACAAGTAGATGTTTCTACTTGTGTTGTCAACCTAGTTGTACACTAGGTTGTCTACGTATCGTTTTTTTCCACCTAAGCTAAATTCATAAACCCCACTTTCCAATCTACAAATAAGCTATAGTAAATTCAATGTTAATTCTAAACAGAAAAATACAAAAACAAGTTAAAAAAAACTGAAATTGATTTGTACTACTTACCTTTCAACCTTTCAACTATGTTGTGAGGGTCAATGATTCATTGCTTGCCCATTTTTTTTCTCAATTCGATAACAACATAAAATTAATCTTAATAGAATAGGTCGATTAAAGAAAAGATTGAAGAAATGTCTAAATTGTTGGAAGTGATTAACAATTTTGCTAATGATTAACAACTGATGTAGAGATTTAAAAAACAAGGAATAATGGTGAAATAATAAAAACAACGCCATTTATAATGCGTTAAAATTAAATTACTTGCGGTCAGAATTTGGGGTATGGTAGAAAATGGGGAAGGTGAACAAATGAAGGTAATGATTTGTTTGGTAATTAGTAGTATTTTATATGTTCTTCTTTGCGGCACAATTTTCTAGTTTTATATTTATAGTATTAAAAGGCCCAATTATGGGCTTGCTTCACACATAAATAATATATATATACTATTTCCAGATATAAGGTACATACATGGGCTGACTAATGGTGCCCTGCATGTTATTGGGCCCTGGGCCATAGCCCATGCTGCCCTGGGCCAGGGCCGTCCCTGATTTGGAGTGATGACGGTGATGAGAGAAGTTGCAGAAAGAAACAAAAGCTGCGTGATCTCTTGTGCTTAGGGTGGAATGATATAACATTTGTTGGATAATTTGCCAATTAAATGTTTGAATAAAGATGATGGTTAATACTAAAAAATGAAAGGTGTTAAGGCACTAATTATGGGTTGATACAAGGACTTATACGTTACACAAACATTACTCCTTGCATATGAAATTTGAACACTCGGTAATTATCTGAGTGAATGACCGAGCAATAAGATTTCTCAATTAGGTCGGTTACAAGGAGTTACCAAATCGGTCCAATGAGGTAAGGAATTTAAGGAGTCAATAATGTCACAACGTCCGAATTTGAAATTTGTAAAATTTTAAAACGAGTTGGCTGAATTTAGACATAATTGGGCCGGAATTTAAGGTTTGGGTTGAAACAGCTAGGAAACGAATCGAAAAGGATAAAAAATTGATTTACACGACGGTAATTAAATTAAACCGATTAGTATATATTTATAATACACACAATATTTATTAATAACACACATTTAAACACAAAAAAAATCAATTAGGCAATTAGACATTAAATATAAATAATAACAATAATGTAAAATAATTAATCTCAAATAATCCATAATCAAATGGGGTATTACAGTCTATCCACCTTACAAAGAATTCTGTCTTCGGAATTCGAAAATAAAAATCTAGAAAGCAATAAAATACAAGGGGAACTCAAAACTCAAAGTTCAGATATCGCGTCTGAAGCTCGGTCTCCTTTTCCCAAGTCACCTTCGACTCATCATGTCGGCTCCAAAGCACCTTCAACAAGCTCACTGCCCGGTTCCTCAACTGATGGACCTTTTGATCCAATATGGCTACCGGTACCTCCTCCTAGGTAAGGTCTCGCTCGACCTGCAGTTCGTCGAAGTCCACCACGTGACCGGGATCATGCACGTATCTCCGCAACATAGAGACGTGAAACACGTCATGCACTCCCGACAAGCTAGTTGGTAAAGCCAGCCGATAAGCTAAGTTCTCGACTCGGGCAAGGATCTCGAATGGCCCAATATAACGCGGTCTAAGTTTCCCCTTCTTCCCGAAGCGAATCATACCCTTCATAGGCGAAACCTTCAGGAAGACATGATCTCCGATGGCATACTCGTGCTCATCCCTCTTCTGATCGGCATAGACTTTCTGCCTCTCTTGCTCTGACCGGATATGCTTCCGAATAGCCTCAACTTTCCCCTCAGCTCTAAGAATGAACTCCGGACCCATGACCTTCCTCTCCCCGACCTCATCCCAGTACAAGGGTGTTCAGACCTTACGTCCATACAAAGCCTCGAATGGGACCATCTTGATTGTGGAGTGGTAGCTATTGTTGTAAGTCAGCTCGACCAAAGGCAAGGCACTCTCCTAGGTTAGGCTACAGTCTAAGACAACAACCCTCAATATGTTCTCTAAGTACTGGATCATCCGCTCTGACTGACCATCTGTCTGAGGATGAAATGTTGTACTGAACTCCAGCCTCGTCCCCATGGCCCGGTGCAGAGTCTTCCAGAACTTACTAGTGAACTTTACGTCTCGATCAGACACGATCTCCACGGGGACTCCATGAAGTTTGACAATCTCGTCCATGAACAACTCGGCATACTGACTAGCTTACATAGTCGTCCAGACCGGTAGAAAGTGGGCAGACTTCGTAAGGCGATCCACAATCACCCAAATAGAATCATGCCTGGTCCTCGACCTCGGCAATCCCACCAAGAAATCCATGGTGATGCACTCCCACTTTTACAAGGGAACCCCAATTGGCTGTAATTTCCCTCTCGGTTTCTGATGCTCAGCCTTCACTTGCTGACACACCAGGAACCCATTTACGAACCTCGCCACTTGCCTCTTCATGCCTCGCCACCAAAACAACTTCCTCAAGTCCTGATACATCTTCGAGCTAACAGGACGGATGGTGTACGGGGCACTATGGGCCTCTCTCAAAATCTCCTTTTACAGTTCTCACACCTTCGGAACACATAGTCTACCCTCGAAGACTAATGCTCCATCAGATGCAACTGCAAAGCCTACAATCCGACCGCTAATCGCCAACTCTCTCATCCAGCACAGAAAATGATCATTCGGCTGCTCGGCGACTATCCTCTCTCGAAGAGTCAGTCCCACAACCAAAGAGGTCAACATACCTCCGGCTGTCGGACTCGGCTCTACAGCCTCTAGCTGTAGCCGCTCGAACTCCCGAAGAAGGACATCATGCTCGGTAAAAAGACAGGACAACTGGCCATAACTCCTCCGACTAAGGGCATCGGCTACCACGTTAGCTTTCCCAGAATGGTAACTAATCGTGCAATCGTAGTCCTTGACAAGTTCCAACCACCTTCGCTGCCGCATATTCAACTCTTTCTGAGTGAAAATGTACTTTAGGCTCTTGTGGTTGGTGAAAATCTCACACTTGCCTCCATATAGGTAATGCCGCCAAATATTCAAGGCATGAACGACTGCAGCTAACTCAAGATCATGAGTGGGGTAGTTTTGCTCATAAGGCTTCAACTGCCTCGAAGCATAGGCTACGGCCCTCCCCTGCTATATAAGAACACATCCCAAACCCATCTTCGAAGCATCACTATAGATGGTGAACTCCAAAGTAGGGTCGGGAATTGATATGACGGGCACTCCCCACGGCGAAACACTCGGCCAAATGAAACCGAGATTGAGCAACTCCTGAATCTGGGCCTTGAGCTCTTGAAGCTCCTTCGGCACCATACGATAAGGGGCCTTAGAAACAGGGTTGGCTCTTGGTACTAGATCAATGGTAAACTCCACTTGGCGGTCGGGCGGTCCTCCTGGTAGTTCGCCGGGGAAAACGTCGAGATACTCACAAACGATAGAAACTCTCTCTAGGGACCTCTCAGTGTCATCCTCGGATACCATACATACGAGATAGCCTTGACAACTACCCTTGGAAAGGATCTTCCTAGCTTGCATAGAAGAGATGACTCGAGGAACAGTCCTCGACTTCACCCCATAGAAAACAACCGACTGATCGGAAACGTGAAAGAGAGTGACTTCGCGCTCCTGGAACTGGATGTCGGCTCGATAGCGAGTGAGCTAGTCCATGCCCAAGATAATATTGAAGTCCCGTATTTCAATAACATAGGCGTCGGCCTTTATAACACGCCCACCAATACTGACTGGAAGACAAGGGATTCTAGACTCGGAGATAATAATTTTTTTCGAGGCTAAGCTAACCTTGAGAGGATCACAATTGCACACATTGCTAATAGAAAGTGCCTCAAGGCATCGAGAAGAGATAAAGGAATGAGTAACCCTAGTTTCACATAACGCAAAGATATGCACATTGGATAAGGAAATCATGCCAGACATGGTACCTGCATTGTTGGCCGCCTCGTCATGAGCGATGGTATAGACTCGTGCATAACCCCCAGCCCTATGCTGGTTCGGTGGGGGCTGTCTGTTCTGCTGCTGTTGCTGCTAACGAGGTGGAGGGGGAAGCTGCTGCTGCTGGTAAGGCTGCTGGTATGGTGGTTGTCTCTTCGGTTCGGGGCAGTCGTGGTAAAAGTGGCCGGGATGCTGACAGTTGAAACAAACCTTCTAATCGTGGTGGCACTCCCCCGGATGGTAACGGCCGCACTTAGGGCATTTCGGATACTAGCCCTGGACAGGTCGGTCATCGCGTTCCACAAAGTTTCTTTTCTTCCCCTTTTTGTTATGGGGGTAGCCAGACTTCCTCTTGCCTGAACTAGAGTCGGGCAGCATGGAGGAGATGGGATGGACTAGCTGAGCAGAAGGGACAGAAGCATCGAGAGTCTGATAACTCTCAAGCTGGGTGGCTCGGATAACGGTCTCATAAAAGGAAAGATTTCTTTAGCTAGCAACATGCATACGGAGGGTTTGATTCAGCCTATCCCGGAACTTGTGGGCCTTCTTCAGGTCGGTGTCAACCATATGTGGAGCAAAGGCGCTCATGCGGGTGAACTCCCGCTCGTACTCCTCAACGGTACCAGTCCCCTGAGTAAAATCCCAGAAAGCACGCTCCATCCTCATGCGATAACTCTGAGGATAATACTTCTCCATGATCACCTCCTTCATGCGGTCCCAAGTCAGAGCATTAAACTCTGCCTGCCTCAACCTCCAATAGCCGGACCACCATATGGCGGCATCGCCTTTCAGCATATAGCAGCCACAGACGACCTTCTGGGCGTCGGTGCACTGCAGCAAATCGAAATTCTGCTCTAACTGACAGATCTAATCTGCCACTGCTTCGAGCCCTTCAACCCCGGTGAAAGTCGGCGGGGTCAACTGGCGAAACTGAATCACAATGTTGAGATGAGCCCTAGCCGGATTGGGAGCCTACTGGTGAGGTGGAGATGGGGATGGAGACGGAGGTGGAGACGGAGTAGGCTGACGGTTGTGAGCATTACGACGAGCCATAGTTATACATTGAAAATGGGTTGAATAGTTTAGCACAATAATAAAAGAAGTCTAGAGTTCAACACTAAAGTTCGCATTAAAAGGTGGATTAGTCCTAACCCTGAAATAATCAATTTTTCATACTTAAACCAGCCTACTGAAATGCAGACTGGCTCTAATACCAAACTGCAACGCCCCACTTTTATTTGACGAAATTCAGAATAAATTTTTTTTCAAAATTTATTTAATAATACTTTGGCGGCGCTACTATTTGAAAAAGCATTTTCAAGAACATCATAAATGCAACTCCCAAAACGGGTTTCAAAAATCAGGTCAACACCACAAACCGGGTTTATCAATAACATTAACCTCCCGAAACTGGGTTTTCTCAAATTCATAAATATTGGGGAGTACACTCCCTATCAATAATCTGAAAATTAACATTAATCAGAACGCATAAACGATACTAGGCAGTTCAAGCAGCGGAAATAAATTCAGTAACATGACCACCACTCGCCTCCTCTTGTCGTGCCAGCGAGTACTAACCTGCATCCATGAAGAGCAGGTAGGGATGAGAACAATTGGAAAATCGAGGTGCTCACCACTATGCAGTAATCAATATTCAATAATCATAAACAGTAAAGGTATGGCCGCAGTATGAACGTGAAACAATTAATATCCCATCTCCTATCCCAGAGTCAACCCTCATGTGCACACCTATAACAATAGACTACTGAGCTGATACACGTATTGAAATGCCCCTCGGGTCTTACAATCGATGCCCAGCCAGCAGGAGGCTCAACTGCTGATACACGTATCGAATGCCCCTCGGGCCTTACAATTGATGCCCAACAGTATGAGTAAATCCACCCTGAATGCCTAGACTTTCGCCTTGGCCTTACATACAAGGATCACAGCCAAGGCTCACGCCCTGACTGCCATACATAAATAAAGGAGACTACCCAAAGGTACGTTCTATAGCTACGGGGATAACCGTTTGACGGTCGGTACAGCTCACATCGAAGGCTACATGGTCCATACTCACACTTTGATCATACCACAACAAAAGCAATTAATTAAAGCATAGCAATTTTATAATTAAACCCACTTGGATAATTTGGTTCTGATAAGATGATTCGTCGCTTATGCGAACCTTGAGGGCTCGACTCCACGAAATATACATAAAGGTAGGTGATACTTGGATCAATTTCTTATTCGGACTCGTTAAACTAAATTTACCAATAGAAGGATGATCTAGCTTGAGGTTCACGACTTAAAATCTTTCTACTATTTCTTAGATGTTGGAACACTCGACTCGAACTTCTCAAATCTCGGAAACTAATTCTGAAATTAAAATTTTGACTCAGCTCAAAATTATGATAAAGGCTCGAAAAAATTTAGGCTCGACAAGTCTAAAAGTTATAATCCCATTTTTGTAAAAATGTAACCAAGGCATTTGGAATAACTTATTTAATAATTTTTAAAAAAATTATAAAGTTGAAAGCAAAATACAATTTCAGAGGCTGCAGGTCACACAACTTAGAAATAAAACTCACAGCATTTGGAAAATATCAATCCACCAATTTTCCACAATTTCTAATTATGCTACATGTTTTAACAACTCAAATTTCCAAAGTAAAAGAAATAAGACAGAATTCTCGCACCCATACTCCCAACTTTCATGATTTAGAAGAACACACAACCATTTAACATCATATATATATGTATATATATATATATATATATATATATATATATATACATATATATATATATCAAAGGCTAAAAAAAATCACATAAAGATTGCTTACAATTAGAATTTTCCAGTCCAAATACAACAGGGAAATTGAAACGATTTTTCCTAAATTTCAAAAGCAATAAACGAAGCCTTAAACTAAAATATTCTCTTGACAGAAACACATAAATTTAGCATGCTTTGCACAAGAAGACTCAGCAATAAACCAGGCATACACGACCGTAAAACACATAAATCAAACTCAAATTCGGCATATAATTAGTCAAACTCTCACGTTCAGCGGAAAAACACGAATATGAGCATCAAACACATATATACTAACAAAACAATTAAGTTGAGGGTTAGCCCGGGTATTGTTCTCGGGACTCGGCTATGAAAAGCGAGCAACGAAAGGGTCGAACAGGACCGGGAACGACGACTTGCAACGTACGGGACTGAACACGACCGGGACAGCAACAAGTATCACGAACGGCAACGGGGACGGCGATTATCGGGGCCTGCGATTTGATAACGGGGTTCGCCAGCTACGTTTGACAGTCTGACGGAACTCAACGAGAGTCGATGGCCACGTTCGACACTCCGACATAACTCAACGGGACCTGACGGAGGGTGATGATGGCGCTGCGGACTGAAGAACGGTGGCCTAGGGTGTTGCGCGGTGTTGGAGGTTGCCGGTGATGAAGGGACGGAGGTGATGGGTCTGCGGTTCTGTTAGTGATGATGATTGATGATCGACGGAATGGTGATTATCGATGATGGCGCTGAAGGAACGAAAGAAAGATGGCAGCGATTTGGAGTGATGACGGGGATGAGAGAAGTTGCAGAAAGAAACAAAAGCTGAGTGATCTCTTGTGCTGAGCGTGGAATGATATAAGATTTGTGGGATAATTTGCCAATTAAATGTAAGAATAAAGATGATGGTTAATACTCAAAAATGAAAGGTGTTAAGGCACTAATTATGGGTTGGCACAAGGACTTATACGTTACACAAACATTACTCCTTGCATATGAAATATGAACACTCGGTAATTATCTATATATATATAACTACTGGCTTGAGCATTTAATAAAACTCTTTTCGCTTTCCCTCCTTTTTCCGTTACTTTTGTATTAATCACAATTATATTTTTCTCATTTTATTATATAATTGCTAATTAACTAATAATAATGACACATTAAACGTTATTCTACTCTAATGTTTTTTAAACTATATATTTAAAATTGTTTTTTTTTTCACCTCATTAAGCAAGTTTCTTTTATTACAATTAATTAATTATCTTTTATAGCATAACCAAACTTTTTAATGGTTTGTACACAAATGTTATAATAATTATTTAAATATTTTTTTATCCAATTAATTATCATAATCGTTTAACACTGTATATATATATATATATATATATATATATATGTATGTATATAGATTAATATGTACGTTAAATAGTTTATATTTATATCGTCATTATAGTAATGATAAAATTTATAAATGTGATATGCTTATTATCTAATTTATGATTTTTTAATTTTACATAACATATACATATATAATGTATAATATAAAAAAATTTATTTGCATTGGTGCATGTGCACAGGGTAAAATACTAGTATGAGTGAATGACCGAGCAATAAGATTTCTCAATTAGGTCGGTTACAAGGAGTTGCCAAATCAGTCCAATAAGGTAAGGAATTTAAGGAGTCAATAATGTCACAACGTCCGAATTTGAAATTTGCAAAATTTTAAAACGAGATGGCCGAATTTAGACATAATTGGGTCGGAATTTAAGGTTTGGGTCGAAATAGCTCAGAAACAAATCGAAACGGATAAAAAATCGATTTACACGACGGTAATTAAATTAAACCGATAAATATTTGTAATACACACAATATTTATTAATAACACGCATTTAAACACAAAAAAATCAATTAAGCAATTAGACATTAAGTATAAATAATAACAATAATGCAAAATAATTAATCTCAAATAATCCATAATCATACAGGGTATTACAAAATCTGCCTATGTGGTGAGGTTAAGTCAAGGACTTTTAATGATTCCTATACCTACGGCTGGAGTAAGGCAGAATACTCTTTATAGGAGAATCACCTTTGTAAGTGAGAAGTAAATTGGTTGCTTCAACGAACACTTACTAAACCGAGATATGGTCCAAGGCCGAAATGGACACAACGTGAGAACAAGAAATTGTTAGAGTTGTTATTGTGTGAGTACTATTGTCTTGGTGCACACAAACAGCCGGTAAGTTCAAAGCATCGCGCTACTAACCGGCTGTATCTGATAGTATTTCACCAAGGAAGATTCAAAGCCACAAGCTATCTATCCTAATGCAATGACGGTTCGCCGGAAATCTCAAGTATTGCATACATGCATTAATTTCATTCATGTGGGGGATTGTAAGAAAAAATTGGTTTTGTACCGATTTAAATATTATGTTTTCGTAAGAAGAAGAATTTGAAAATTCTCAAACCTTTTTAAGGTGAAAGAGAAATTAATTCTAAGTGTTATATTTTAATTAATTGAGTTTAAATAACTCAAAAGGTTGTAGGGTTCACAAACATTTTATTTTGGACAAACTAAACAAGCAATAAAATATGCTTTATGTATGCTAGAATTGTAGAGGGGCTCGTTGGGGACAAGTAAGAAAAAACAGAACTCGATTATGAGTCTGTATGAGCTCGTACGAGGCCGCGGCGCACGGGCGCGCAACTGGCTGCGGAAATCAAAGGGTCGCAACCCTTGGTGACCATAAGGTATCTTTTGGCCACTAGATGCAACCATTCTCGTTCGAACACGTCCCAAAAGGTTTCTTTTGACACTTAAACCTCTTGGAGGTGTTTCCCTACATCTATAAATATCCACTAACATGAAATCATTCAAAACATCAAAATTAGAGAGCTCTTGCATTATTTTCAAAGATCATATAGCATATTGTGGTCTATGATTTTTTCATTGAGTCTTGAGAGTTCCAAACAATTGTAGTGTTCGCCGAAGGCTTGTATATTTGAAGTACCACTATATACAAGTCGAAAGTCATTGTATTTTGGAGGCGTTTTCCGTTAACCGTGGGTATTTTACGGGGCCATTTTGCCTTAAGGAAAACGTAATTATTACGTGCCTCGACTTTGATTTTTGTTTCATTTTTCTTCATTCTCCTTAAGCCTTCTTTTTTATATTCACAAACCACACAAACTACAATCTTAAGACGAAATTGTTGTGAGTTCATAAGATGGCAATTGAAGGAAACCAAACGTCTTCTTCAAGTGCTCAATCGACCGCTATACCGAGTACTAGTCTATTGAGGGTAGTTTCTCCAGTCCAAGGCGAGAGTCCTTCGAAGTTCAATAACTCTGTATTGAAGAGGTGGCAGCAAAGGATGTTTTACTACCTCACAACACTCTCCTTCTCTTGTTTACTTTTGGAGGACTCTTTGATCGTCCCCGAAAGTGAGACTAACGTCCAAAAACATATGGTCCTGGATGTTTGGCACCAAAGTGATTTCTTGTGTAGAAATCTGATACTTAATGGACTAAAAAAGACACTATGTAATGTGTATAGCCTAAGTTAAGAAATCTAAGGGATGTCATTAAGATGATGACAAACCAAGGTACCTTGCCTAAGTTTACTAACTTCTTAAGAGGGGTAAAGTATAGTGCGAATAGTCGAGGACAAAATAATACTTGTCAGAGCTTGATCTTTCCGTCGTGGTTCGAGTACATACTTGATTAAAATTCCATGTTTATAGCGGATAAGAACAAGAGCCACTTGAACCATAAGCGCTTATAAATGTTATCCTACAACCCTAACTAAGGAAGAAAGTATTTGTGTAATTCTTCAACTTTAAGTGTTGGAGGAACCGACAAGGTAGTGTGCTAAGAATTAATATTGGATATCGTGGATGTTCTTCGTGCCCAAGGCATGTATAAGAATCTAGTTTTCGGACCATTAATTGAGTAAGGCCGAATTTAGATTAGTTTGTGATCATCTAAAAATATGTTATGTCGAAATATGATGTATTCTTAGCATAAGGAGACCTTAATAAAGGTCATATTACAATTATTGTAAAAATTGTAATCTATTGATTGACGAAAAAAATAATAATAAATAAATAAGTTGGTCTTATTTATTGAGTGTTCTAATTTGTGGCATGATAAATTAGTACTTGTGAATTTTAACACTAAAAGTTGGTGAATTTATAATTGATTCATACAACAAATATGAAAATTGTGTTAAAATGAAAAGTGTCAAAAGCATCGTAATAAACGGTTGCTTAATTCACTAGTCCTCTCGAGATAAGTCTTATCGGTAAATGTGATTTAAAAATTTGTGTAGACTCGAGTAGGAAATATATTATAAGAGTGCACAAAATATTGGCATAAAGCTTTTGTAGCTTTGATTCATAATGATGATGTTGATATTCAATGAAATAGTTAAATGAAATAATCACTCATGATTAGTTGACAATTTCTTATTAATCTAAATGCTTATGTGAGAAGCAATTTATTCGACAAAATTGCAAGCACCACATGAAGTTAGATGCGAAACTCCGTTTGAGTTATAAAAAGAGCAAAAGCATTCGGACCTATACCTTGAAATGTGGGGGTGTTTATGCCAAGGTGGAAATGCCTAATTAATGAAATGAAAAGTTTGTGGAAATAGATTTGTCGAATGATTTCAAATTCATTGAATAAGAAAATGAGTCTATGAAGGTTCTTCTGACTCTTTGTGATCGTAAGTCTTATGTAGACAATATGATGATCTTGGAATATAATCATGATGTGTTCATGAATACCAAAAAGATAAACTTTGACATATAAAGTTTGTGAAATTCCGATGTAATTTTGGAGATTAAGTTTCTAAGAGATCGGAAGTAATTGTTTGACAATATATCATCATGTCAAATGTATGTTGAAGAGGTTCGATAAAACCTTAAAGTAAAGTGAATGTAGAATTGACTCTACACTTAACTAATAATTCGAGAATAATTAGTTTCTCTGAAAACGTATGCTGAATAATTGAAGGCTTGAGGTGCTTGTCGGATAGTACTCGCCCCAATGTTGCATTTAAGTGAGTAAACTAAGAATGTTCACGAGTAACTCGAGCGATGAATTTTGATTACGTTGAATCGAGTATTATACATGAGAAAAACTCTAAGGATAAAAGTGACTAAGTGTTCACTTTAGGTGTGTAGAGTAGTGTCATGAAAATAATCTAGGTATAAAGCTAGATCCACAATGACGATGGAGTTTATAAATTTAGACAAAATGAGTGGAAGAAGCTTATGACGTACAAATTTTGTAAATGATATTCGTAGGTGGAATAAATTGTGCTCATGGTGATGATTATTTATCAATCAGAAATTTGAAGAGTACAAAGTAGTTTGTACAGTAGTAAGTCTAGACATAGACGTCGGAGACTTAATTTCATAAGAAAATTATCTCGTGTGGGGGTTATATCGTTTGACTATATGAAGTGAAAGATTAACCTAACGGATCCGTTTACAAAAAGCATGAAACGAGATAAATTGTACAAGCTGGTTAGGGGAATGAGCTTAAAATAAATCCACAACAAACAAACGGTCTTAGCGGTAACCCAACCATGAGAATCGGAGATCCCGAAACCTTGGTTCAATGGGAAAACTAAGTTTTGACAGTCCTGTGAAACACTTGAAACATTTATGCTCATTTCTAGAACCGTCAAGTGTTAAAATCTACCTAAGTGGTGGTCAAGGACTTTTAATGATTCCTATTCCTACGGGTGGAGTAAGGCAGAATACTCTTTATATGAGAATCACCTTTGTAAGTGAGAAGTAAATTGGCTGCTTCAACAAACACTTACTAAACCGAGATATGGTCCAAGGCCTAAATAGACACAACGTGAGAACAAGAAATTGTTAGAGTTGTTATTGTGTGAGTACTATTGTCTTGGTGCACACAAACAACCGGTATGTTGAAAGCATCGCGCTACTAACCGGCTAGTGTATCCGATAGTATTTCACTAAGAAAGATTCAAAGCCACAAGCTATCTATCCTGATGCAATGACGGTTTGTCGAAACTCTCAAGTATTGCATACATGCATTAATTTCATTTATTTGGGGAATTGTAAGAAAAAATTGATTCTTTACCGATTTAACGATTCTTTTTTTCGTAAGTAGAAGACTTAGAAAATTCTCAAAACCTTTTAAAGGTGAATGAGAAATAAATTCGAAGTATTATATTTTAATTAATTGAGTTTAAATAACTCAAAAGGTTGTAGGGTTCACAAACATTTTATTTTGGAAAAACTAAACGAGCAATATAATATGCATTATGTATGCTAGAATTGTAGAGGGGCTCGTTGGGGGACAAATAGGAAAAAACGGAACTCGATTCCGAGTCCGTATGAGCTCGTATGAGGCCGCGGCACACGGGCGTGCAACTGGCTGCAGAAATCAAAGGGTCGCAACCCTTGGTGACCATAAGGTATCTTTTGGCCACTAGATGCATCCGTTCTCGTTCGGGCACGTCCCAAAAGGTGTCTTTTGGCACTTACACCTCTTGGAGGTGTTTTCCTACATCTATAAATACCCACTATCATGAAATCATTCAAAACATCAAAATTAAAGAGCTCTTGCATTATTTTCAAAGATCATTTAGCATATTGTGGTCTATGATTTTTTCATTAAGTCTTGAGAGTTCCAAACAATAGTAGTGTTCACCGAAGGCTTGTATATTTGAAGTACCGCTATATACAAGTCGAAAGTCGTAGTATCTTGGAGGCGTTTGCCGTTAACCGTGGGTATTTTACGGGGCAATTTCGTCTTTATGAGAACGTAATTATTATGTGCCTCGACTTTGATTTTTGTTTCGTTTGTCTTCATTCTCCTTAAGCCTTCTTTTTGACATTCACAAACCACACAAACTACAATCTTAAGACGAAATTGTTGTGAGTTCATAAGATGGCAACCGAAGGAAACCAAACGTCTTCTTCAAGTTCTCAATCGACCGCTATACCTAGTACTAGTCTATTGAGGGTAGTTGCTCCAGTCCAAGGCGAGAGTCCTTCGAAGTTCAATAACTCTGTATTGTAGAGGTGGCAGCAAAGGATGTTTTACTACCTCACAACTCTCTCCTTCTCTTGTTTACTTTTGGAGGACTCTTTGATCGTCCCAGAAAGTGAGACTAACGTCCAAAAACATATGGTCTTGGATGTTTGGCACCAAAGTGATTTCTTGTGTAGAAATCTAATACTTAACGGAAGAGAAAAGACACAATATAATGTGTATAGCCCAAGTTAAGAAATTTAAGGGATGTCATTAAGATGATGACAAACCCAGGTCCCATGTCTAAGTTTACTAACTTTTGAAGTGGGGTAAATGATAGTGCGAATTGTCGAGGACAAGATAATACTTGTCAGAGCTTGATCTTTCCATTGTGGTTCGAGTACATACTTGATTAAAATTCCATGTTTATAGCGGATAAGAACAAGAGCCACTTGAACCATAGGCGCTTATAAATGTTGTCCTACAACCCTAAATAAGGAAGAAAGTATTTGTGTAATTCTTCAACTTTAAGTGTTGGAGGAACCAACAAGGTAGTGTGATAAGAATTAATATTGGATATCGTGGATATTCTTCATGCCAAAGGCATCTATAAGAATCTAGTTTTCGGGCCATTGATTGAGTAAGGCCGAATTTAGATTATTTTGTGATTATCGACAAATATGTTATGTCGAAAAATGATGTATTCTTAGCATAAGGAGACCTTAATAAAGGTCATATTACAATTATTGTAAAAATTGTAATTTATTGATTGACAAAAAAAAATAATAAATAAATAAGTTGGTCGTATTTATTGAGTGTTCTAATTTGTGGAATGATAAATTAGTACTTGCGAATTTTAACACTAGAAGTTGGTGAATTTAGAATTGATTCATACAACAAATATGAAAATTATGTTAAAATGAAAAGTTTCAAAAGCATTGTAATAAACAGTTTTTTAATTCACTAGTCCTCTCGAGATAAGTCATATCGATAATGTGATTTAAGAACTTGTGTAGACTCGAGTAGAAAATATATTATAAGAATGCACAAAGTATTGGCATAAAGCTTTTGTAGCTTTGATTCATAATGATGATGTTGATATTCAATGAAATAGTTGAAAGAAATAATCACTCATGAGTAGGTGACAATTTCTTATTAATCTAAATGCTTATGTGAGAAGCAATTATTTCGACAAAATTGCAAGCACCACATGAAGGTAGATGCGAAACTCCGTTTGAGTTATAAAAACAGCGAAAGCATTCGTACCTATAACTTGAAATGTGGGGGTGTTTATGCCAAGGTGGAAATGCCTAATTAATGATATGAAAAGTTTGTAGAAATAATTTTGTCGAATGATTTTGTAACACCCCGCTATGCCGTAAATATCAGAGTTAAATTTTTTACAAAATATTACTTGAAAAATACTTTCTTAGTTGCGAAATTATGATCCAGAGTGCTACCATAACTGTAACTTTACGTTGAAAACTGTTATTTTAGTTTTTAAGAAAAACAGGTTATCATAATATAAACAATCCGACTGGTAAATCGGATCAAAAGGCTAAGTTTGACAAACAGTGAAAGTCAGCAGAAATCGTAGCGTGGCAAAACATTCAACTCCACTACGGGAGATAGTAACAGCACTGCTATGCCAAATTCAAACTGTATAAACATGATCCTGAACCGTCCGTCAACTCACTCCTCCAATCCGACTCTGTGACTTGAAAAACATAGATAAACATGGGGCATGGGAACTAAAGTCCATTGTGCTCCGTAGGAACTCATACTAAAGTAAACAGTGAAAAAAATTGCAATATCATGATCCTGGCATATACATAACCATCAACATGAACCGGTAAACCATTACCATCACATAACCGTTACCTCATAACCGTTACCTCATCTGCCAGCATAAAAATGTCGGACACCATGTGCATACTCTAGTGGGTAGACTAGGCCACTAGAACCCAAAATGGACCGGCGACCATTCCATGCGGATACAAAACATAACGTGATACATACCTCAAACATGGTACCGTAATTATAATCAATGTAATACCCAGTCTGAGTCCCCACCTGAACCATCGATATGAAATTGGAAGTGCTGATAATCGTGAACTATTCAAACTGTAACATAATATAAACAAACACTAAGTACTATGCTCAGACTTAATAAATTTAACTGTTAAGATGCTCGACTTGACTTGACATTGTTGGTGTTATATACTTAAGCTTTGCTTTAGTGGATATTACACTTGTGTTATTTCTTGATGAATGAGAATTATGTTTGGTTAAATAAATTCCACGTTCTGTTGTTTTGCATGTAGATAAGTGGGTCGTCATCGGGTGTACCGAAGATCACTATATCAGTTACTTGCGAAACAAGAATCATTGGTTCACAACCTAGATGGAATTGAACAACCCATCGGAATGGTTGTAGTGTCAACCGTACAGTTTGTAACATCCCGCTTATCAGAGTCAATTTTTCGCATCTTCTTATTTTGAAAATACTTATAAATTTTTCAAAATCTTCTTAACTTAGCTCGGGATGCTACTAAAACTTATCTTCTTTAAAATCTGTCTTCTCAAAACTTGGTCTACCAACTGGTTAGATATAATAAAACAGATTTTAATTATCGAACATGTATGGAAACTGAACTGATAAATCTTTTAACTTTAAAAATACTATCACACATGTTCAATATCTGAAAGACGTAGCGGAAATCTTATAAGCATGGTATAATACAAACCGAAACCTTATTAAAAGTTCATAATATAACAAATGAACCAAATTCTCGATCCACACCACCATAGCTGATCTCACACCTCTGCACCGACCATTTTACCTGAAAATGATAATAGTGGGGCGTGAGTACTAATCCACTGTACTCCGTAAAAACTCATACTAAAGTAACCATTAATAATAATATCAATATCATGATCACAGGTATATATAAGCTTCTCCCGGCCTTTTGGTCCGGTAACTTTAACTGAACTTGCAACTACTGTACTGCCGGCTCTCACGTGATCACATATTGGGGGCTGCCTCCCCAAAACCCAGTCTGGATTGGGCGAGTCTTTAACTTACTTAGGATGGCTTATTAAGGCTACTGCGCCTCCACCCCAAGCATAACTTTAACTCATATGCATACCTTTGAACATGATCTAGCTATTATACTCAATGTACTACCCAGTCTGGGTTCCCACCTTTTCTTCTTGAAAACTTTTGAAAACTGTAAGTGCTGTACTGGTAGCTGTATCTGCAACTACATAAAAATATAAACAAATATACTAAGTACTATGCTCATAGTATTCTCAATAGTACTTTGGGATTCTTAACTTTAACTGATAACTTATCCGAATCTTAAAGATAATTTCGGCTATAGCTCAAATGAACATTAATTCATTGAACATCTTAAATTCTTAAACTTTTACTTAAATCATATGAATCATGATTTTGAAACTTAGATGTTAGTATAAACTCATATACCATGTAATAACTTAAAAGTGATAATAAACTAAATTCTACATACATAAATTCATGATTCAAACCTCATCTTAAACTTTCTTAGAAATAAAAATGGTAACTTAAAACTCATCAAAACCATATTATAATATTAATATACTATTCTTGAAACAATTCATAGAATTGTCTTCTTAACACATTCAACTAAAACTCAATCAATACTCACATAAATCATGCCTTATAACTTAGATGTTGGCTTGCAAATCTTGTAAGTGAAATAACTCAAATTCACTTACATAACTCAACATATTCAACTTACCAACATCAAACTTAACTCATGATTTATAACAATTAAATTTGCTCATCCTTATAACTCAATTATAACATTAAATTATGATATCAACATGTTCACTCAACATGTTAAAGCTAAACTTGCACAATTTATGAAATTGCATGCTTATCAACATTTTGATGCTAAACTTATCAATTTTCTCATCATCAACTGTGAAACTCATACTCTTACACTTAACATGAATAACACATCATATTAAGCTATCAACTTATAACTTTATCAACTTCTCATCATGATAACTCATATCAATAACATGAAATGGTTACTTTTATGCCAACATAAACTAAATCATTACTCAACTTATAACTCATGCATGATATCAAATACTTAAATTCCAAGAATCACTTATACTAGTCATGCTTTGCTAATAACATGATTCAATCATCAAATACAAGCATGAATTACCTCCTTCAAGGACTTGAAATTTGAAAGACTTGATATGAACTTGAATATGAACTTGAATATCTTGAAAATCCTTTACTCCAAAATACTTCTCCTCACTTAAACTCTCAATATAACTTTGATACTTTACTTTGGTGTAAACATCTAATTTTTGAAGCCTCTATTTATAGCCAAAACTTTGGAATAAAATATTTGGAGTGAAGAAATTAACAAATTAAACAATTTAAACTTGTAAAAATTAATCACTTAAACAAGTCCTTACCAAACATTTCAAATTTTCAGCTAAGCATATTTAATTGCTCAAAATACACTTTAGTTGGCATCAAACTCGAATCATAAAAATCTGAAATTTTGTCGGTCACACGACCAGTGTCACTAGTCACACGACCCGTGTGACGCCACACGACCCGTGTCACTTGAGTCACATGACCCGTGTGAACTCACACGACCCGTGTGAACTTACACGACCCGTGTGAAAAAACCGAAGCTAAACTTGAATAGTGCCTTGAGCCACACGACCCGTGTGGCTTGTCACACGACCCGTGTGACTTTACACGACCAGTGTGACTACCCACACGACCCGTGTGTCTTTAAAACTTTAAAATTTTAACTTTTTAAGCCTCAAAATAGCTCAATCTTGGAAATAAACTGATACTTATTACTAATAACTGAATGGGATATTACAATCTACCCCCCTTAAAACTATTTCCGTCCTCGGAAATACTGGAACTGGGATACATACTATCTGAGTATATATTAAAACTTAAAATCTGGAACTCTAACATCAGCTTATCACTCCCAAATGGCATTTTATTCTCCGTGGAAATTCCATTTTATACGAACGAGGGAAATATCTAGATTCCTTAGCCGATTAACTTTTTGGTCCAAAACAGATACCAACGGTTCCTCGTAAGTTAAAACTTGCTGAAACTAAATCTCATTGTGCTAAAGCACATGATTTGGATCGCTCACGTATACACGTATCATCGATACGTGAAAAACATTACACATACTAACCAACTCGGGAGGTAATGCTAAATGATAGAATACTTCTTCTACTCGTTCAAGAACTTTGAACAGACTTATACAACAATAATGCAGCTTACCTTTCTTCCCAAAACGAACGACATTTCTCATTAGTCGAACTTTCAGAAAGACTTTATCTTCAATCTCTAAATGCATTGCTCTTCCATGCTTATCAACTAAAAACTTCTGCCAATTATGAGCAGTCTTGAACCTTTCTTGAATCTAGGCTACATACTTGTCTATTTCCTCAATCAACTTCCATTATGGTAAAGCCAAATACTTTTGGACTTGTCACTTTTGACTCGGAACATGACTATGTGGCACTTTGCATGCGATGTACCCACTACCCGGAGGCCTTCAGGTGAGGAAAATTTACATGCGTGTACCTACAATGTCAATATCACCTGCAAAATTCACATATCCGTTAGCATTTTCAACTGTACTGAACTTGTCTCTGCGCCGGAAAACCTTCTGATCAAATATTACTATTAACACTTATATTTCTCTGACTTTAATATATCCAATAAAAAAAAACTGATTGGAAATTACTGCACTGCTGCATAAATACCCAATTACTGATCATACCATATTTCACCTGTTGAGGTGAATTATTCTTTCCTTAATAATGCTGACCGACACATCTCAACTTCACAATAATTTATTCTTCATTTATTTCTGACATCTCACATCTGCTTCTACCGCATTAACTGCGTAATAATTTCTTCTTTCAGACATTAATTATATTTTGATGCCTGAATTTTATCTCTGGAAACTTACCTCATACACTTCGATCTTCTATAAACAGCATCGCTAATTCTTCAGTCTTCTTCAGCAATGGTCCGAAATAACCAATGGATCCGACACTTTCAAATATTCGCAAATCATATTCCTTTCTTCCCTTTAATATCATAAAAAGGATTTATCGATCTCGAGTGGAAAGATTGAGAGTGCTAATGATCCACAATATTCTAAATGATATACGATGGTTGATTGAAGCAAACGTCCGACTCTCTGGCGAATTTTCAAATTCTTGTAAATATCTGTCCGGTATGGGTAGAAGTACTCTTGCCAAGAAACATAGAGCAAAACAAATAGGCGGCTGCTATAAATGTGCTCGATCGAATTGCGATACCCGATGAAAATCGCTGGGGTTTGTGTCCATAAATCGAGAAGATAATATAGCTTTCATTAAGAATGGCTTGAACAAGGAATCCCTGGATCAAACCCTCCAACAAATTCTCGATACACATCCCAGTGGATATGTGCATCGAGAGATTATGTCTTTATGGGTCTATTTTAAAGATGAACAAAACCGCTAGTCTCGAAAATAT
>CACSLK010001873.1:62941-73021 GCA_902706635.1 Striga hermonthica
GGGCATGCTGGCGTGCACTAGGCACTGCCAACTGACGGCTTGCTGCGGGCAGGAGCTATGCGCGATACCCAACTGGCATACACGCACCACTCGCATGACCTAGACTGACTGCCGGGGCGCTGTGGTCCCCGCTGTGTACGGGCAGCGCGACCACGACCGGCCCTTGCCAGCCGTCCAGCGATTTCCTCCGACAATTATAACTTAAATCAACCTAACATAACATATCATGAATAATGACACATAAATCGGTCGCATGACCATAAACATTACTCAATGAGACGTGAACGGCCGTGGCATGCGCTATGTGCGTAGCTTACGACTTTGGCTAATCCTTCGACCAATCGATGACTTCTCTCGACCATTATAACATAGATCAACACAACTTAGCATGAAATGAAGAAATACTCTTCAACCATTCGGTTGACTATGAACATGACATGAATGGCCATGGCGTGCGCTACGTGCGCCGCCCATGGTTCCGATCGATTTACTCGACCGATCACAACTTCCCTCGGCCATTAATTCATGAATCAACATAATATATCACATAATGACTAATGAAACATAAATCGCTCAAGAGTTGCTGAATAAAATCGGACATGGCTCGACATGGCATACTTGGTACGGCCGAGAGCTATTATGGTCGATTCATGATATTAACTACATGATTTGGACTTAGCATGATTATAATAATATAAAAATAATATCAAGAAGATATTATCTCCTCAGTTGCTCGATCAATTGCTCAAAACTCTCGTGAGTGTTCGGCCCTTGAACGTCCTTGCGTGCGTGCGTGCGTATATATGATCTTAAACTAGCTTAACTCTCTAACTCTTGTTTAGTGTATTACTTAAGTATAGGCTGAATTTTACCCCCACATATCAAATTTTATAGAAGGATGAATGAGGTTAAAATTGGAGAAAATATTGAGTTAAGGGCGTGGCAATAGGCTCTCGCCACTTGCCGCGTGATAAGAGCCTTAGGTGTACATTTTATGGCTTAGTCACCACACTTTGATTACTTGAGTACCACATACATAGCTAATAATGATGAGACTCATAAGCACACTTGCTCCACAACTCACGGCATTAACAAAGCGTGGCTTAAAGCTTAATGATATGCTAAGCTTGGCTTAATGCACGGCTAATGCTAGGCTTAAGTAACATGCACATAGGTAGTGCAATTAAGCATAATTGACACGAACTTGACGTGATTGAACATGGATTAATTACATACAATGTGAATTCTAATACTTAGAAATTATTTCCAAGCATTAGTCTTAACCGAACTTATATAATTTCGGTCGAAACATGACTTCAAAAATTAATTCAAATGTTCTCGACTTGAATAATTAGTTCCGAATGATAATGATCGATAAAAAAATATTTCGGAACTAAACACATAATTTACATTAATAACATAGTGGGATATTACAGGGCAGACTGTAATAGCCCATTATGTTATTAATGTAAATTACGTGTTAGTTCTGAAATATTTATTTTATCGAGCGTTATCATTCGGGGACTAACTATTTCAGTCAAGAACGTTCGAATTAATTTTCGAAGTCATGTTTATGTTCGGAATAATTTTTAAGTAATTAAATTCATGTATTACAGGTTAATCCATGCTTAATCGCTCGATAAAAAATGTTACCGAGCTTAATCATCTTGATCATGTACGTCCAATCCTTATTCACACGTCAATTATGCTTAACCATGCCTAAACGTGCACTAATTGCCGAGGGATGGTGATTACCGCCGATGGTTCTTAGCACACTAAGAAATTGTGCTTAGCTTAGTACCAATCAAGCTTAAAGTAAGCTTAAGCATGCATAAGTGCCGTAAGTATTATGAGGCAAGGTAATTTTTGAACCATCATCATTACCATAGACATGTGGATGTATAATAGCTTCAAGGGAAATGACTAAGCAATCCAAAGTGCACCTAAGGCCCCAACCGTCCGGCACATGGCGCAAGTCTATTGGCCAAGTTAATTAATTCAAATTTTTCACCAATTTCACTTCCCTTTTGGCCATCTATTTAAGTAAAGAGTTGGTAAATTTTACCATATGCTACCAGCAAATATTAAGTAAGATTTGAGAGAACTAAGCCAGAGTTAAGCTAGTTTTAGATATTACGCACGCACGCACGCACGGAAGTACTTACTCCGAGCAATCACGAGAATTTTGTACAATTAACCGAGCAATTGAAGAGGTAAGCTCGTCCTGATCCTCTTTCTAAGTTAATATGATCATACTCAACCTTAATCATGTAGCTAAGTTCATGAAACGATCATGTTTGCACGCGGCCGCACCAATTAGGCCATGTCGAGCATGCTTTTTTTTATTCGGCAACTCCCGGGTAATTCATGTTTTATTAGTCAAGGTTAATTATATTATGATCAGTTATGTGGCCATTGTCGGGAGAAGTTGTTGAATTGCCAAAGAAATGGGTCGAAGCCAAGGGCTGCGCACATAACGCACGCCGCGGTCGTTCGTGTCTCATGGGACGTATCAATTTATATGTGTGATTCCTCGAGCAATTGCGTGTATTTCTTCATGTCATGTTAAGTTATTGGAAGTTATGTTAATTCATGCCATAATGGTCGGAGTATGTCATCGGAGGTCGTGGTTGCGCTGCCCGCAAACAGCGGCCGCAGCGTGCCGACAGTCAGGCGGGTCGTGCGGGTGGTGCGCGTATGCCAGTTGGGCGTCGCGCATAACCTCTGCCCGATGCAAGCCGTAAGTTGGCAGTGCCTAGAGCACGCCAGCATGCCCCAGCGCACGCCAGTGCGCCCAACAGCATGTTAGTCGGCCTTGGGCGGTGCCCGACAGCACGCCGAGCGCCCAGTACCGTCAGGGTCGCCCGGCAGCGCCCGTGCGGTACCAGTCCAGGTCAGCCAGCGCCCATGCACGCGTCCATGTGCCCAGTTGCCTGTTATGACACCCGGTAGCGCCCGACAGTGCCTAATCGCGCAAATGTCGGCGCCCACAGCGCCCCAGCTACCTCCAGTCGCACGCCAGTGCACAGGGTCACGTCCAGCTGGCCCAGGCTAACACCTGTCATGCCCAGTGGCACGCCAGCGTGCGCGGACGCCCAAACCCATACCAGTCCATGCACAGGCCATGCAAGCACCCGCACCCAAGGCCTTAGCAGGCCGGTTGGCCGAGCCAGTGGCCGACCGCCCAGCCACAGCAGCCCAACGGTCCGGCCAGACCGAAAACCGACCGGTTCAGACCGGCTCATCTTATGTTTTAATGTTTAGGGATCCGGTTTATGTTTATGTCAAGATTTCAGTTAAATTTTGGGTCCAGTCCAATTTAGTAAATTCATGTCAGTTCAAGTCGAGCATCTTAACATATTAAACAACTATTTTAATCAGTCTGAGCATAGTACTTAGTATTTGTTTATATTATGTTACAGTTTGATCAGGCTACTGTATTAGCACTACCCTTTTCATATCGACGGTTCAGGTGGGGACTCAGACTGGGTATTACATTGATTATACTTACGGTACCATGTTTGAGGTATGTATCATGCTATGTTATGTATCCGCTTGGAATGGTCGCCGGTCCATTCTGGGTTCTAGTGGCCTAGTCTGCCCACTAGAGTGTGCACATGGTGTCCGACATTTTCATGCTGGCAGATGAGGTAACGGTTATGAGGCAACGGTTATGTTATGGCAATGGTTTACCGGTATCATGCTATGTTATGTTTATATATATACCAGGATCATGATATTGCAATTATTTTTACTGTTTACTTTAGTATGAGTTCCTACGGAGCACAGTGGACTTTAGTGCTCACGCCCCATGTTATCTATGTTTTTCAGGTCACAAAGTCGGACCGGAGGAGTGAGCTGACGGGCGGTTCAGGATTTTGTTTACATGTTTGAATTTCGCATAGCAGTGTCGTTACTATATCCCGTAGTGGAGTTTAATGTTTTTCCATGCTACGTTTTCCACTGACTTTTACTATTTGCCAAACTTAGCCTTTTGATCCGATTACTAGTCGGATTGTTTATATTATGATAAACGGTTTTCTTTAAAAACTATAAACGGATTTCAAAGCACAGTAATGGTTACGGTAGCACTCTGAAACATGATTTCGCAAACTAATCAGTAATTTTTAAATAAATGGTTTTGCGAAAATTTAACTCTGATATATATGACATAGCGGGGTGTTACAGTCCTGTGAAACACTTGGAACATTTATGCTCATTTCTAGAAACATCAAGTGTTAAAATCTGCCTAAGTGGTGAGGTTAAGTCAAAAACTTTTAATGATTCCTATACCTACGGGTGGAGTAAGGCAGAATACTCTTTATAGGAGAATCGCCTTTGTAAGTGAGAAGTAAATTGGCTGCTTCAACAAACACTTACTAAACAGAGATATGGTCCAAGGCCGAAATAGACACAACGTGAGAACAAGAAATTGTTAGAGTTGTTATTGTGTGAGTACTATTGTCTTGGTGCACACAAACAGCCGGTAAGTTCAAAGCATCACGCTACTAACCGGCTAGTGTATCCGATAGTATTTCACTAAGGAATATTCAAAGCCACAAGCTATCTGTCCTGATGCAATGACGGTTCGCCGGAACTCTCAAGTATTGCATACATGCATTAATTTCATTCATGTGGGGGATTGTAAGAAAAAAATGATTCTGCACCGATTTAACAATTCTATTTTTCGTAAGTAGAAGACTTAGAAAATTCTCAAAACTTTTTTAAGTTGAATGAGAAATTAATTCTAAGTGTTATATTTTAGATAATTGAGTTTAAATAACTCAAAAGGTTGTAGGGTTCACAAACATTTTGTTTTGGACAAAATAAATGAGCAATAAAATATGCATTATGTATGCTAGAATTGTAGAGGGTCTCGTTGCGGACAAGTTGGAAAAAATGGAACTCGATTTCGAGTCCGTATGAGCACGTACGAGCCCGCGGCGCACAGGTGCGTAACTGGCTGCGGAAATCAAAGGGTCGCAACCCTTGGTGACCATAAGGTATCTTTTGGCCACTAGATGCATCCGTTCTCGTTCGGACACGTCCTATAAGGTGTCTTTTGACACATAAACCTCTTGGAGGTGTTTCCCTACATCTATAAATACCCACTAACATGAAATCCTTCAAAACATCAAAATTATAGAGCTCTTGCCTTATTTTCAAAGATCATATAGCATATTGTGGTTTATGATTTTTTCATTGAGTCTTGAGAGTTTCAAACAATAGTAGTGTTTGCCGAAGGCTTGTATATTCTAAGTACCACTATATACAAGTCTAAAGTCGTAGTATCTTGGAGGCGTTCGCCGTTACCCGTGGGTATTTTACGGGGCAATTTCGTCTTAAGGAGAACGTAATTATTACGTGCCTCGACTTTGATTTTTGTTTTGTTTTTCTTCATTCTCCTTAAGCCTAAGTGGTGAGGTTAAGTCAAGGAGTTTTAATGATTCCTATACCTACGGGTGGAGTAAGGCAGAATACTCTTTATAGGAGAATCACCTTTGTAAGTGAGAAGTAAATTGGCTGCTTCAACTTACACTTACTAAACCGAGATATGGTCCAAGGCCGAAATGGACACAACGTGAGAACAAGAAATTGTTAGAGTTTTTATTGTGTGAGTACTATTGTCTTGGTGCACACAAACAACCGGTAAGTTCAAAGCATCGCGCTACTAACCGGTTGTATCCCATAGTATTTCACCAAGGAAGATTCAAAGCCACAAGCTATCTATCCTAATGCAATGACGGTTCGCCGGAACTCTCAAGTATTGCATACATGCATTAATTTCATTCATGTGGGGGATTGCAAGAAAAAATTAGTTTTGTACCGATTTAAAGATTCTATTTTTCGTAAGTAGAAGACTTAGAAAATTCTTAAAACCTTTTTAAGGTGAATGGAAATTAATTGTAAGTGTTATTTTTAATTACTTGAGTTTAAATAACTCAAAAGGTTGTAGGGTTCACAAACATTTTGTTTTGAACAAACTAAACGAGCAATAAAATATGCTTTATGTATGCTAGAATTGTAGAGGGGCTCATTGGGGACAACTAGGAAAAAAATGGAACTCGATTCCGAGTCCGTATGAGCTCATACGAGCCCGCGGCGCACGGGCGCGCAACTAGCTGCGGAAATCAAAGGGTCGCAACCCTTGGTGACCATAAGGTACCTTTTGGCCACTAGATGCATCTGTTCTCGTTCGGACACGTCCCAAAAGGTTTCTTTTGACACTTAAACCTCTTGGAGGTGTTTCCCTACATCTATAAATATCCACTAACATGAATTCATTCAAAACATCAAAATTAGAGAGCTCTTGCATTATTTTCAAAGATCATATAGCATATTGTGGTCTATGATTTTTTCATTGAGTCTTGAGAGTTCCAAACAATAGTAGTGTTCGCCGAAGGCTTGTATATTTGAAGTACCGCTATATACAAGTCGAAATTCATTGTATCTTGGAGGCGTTTTCCGTTAACCGTGGGTATTTTACGGGGCAATGTCATCTTAAAGAGACCGTAATTATTACGTCCCTCGACTTTTATTTTTGTTTCATTTTTATTCATTCTCTTTAAGCCCTGTTTTTTATATTCACAAATCACACAAACTACAATCTTAAGACGAAAATATTGTGAGTTCATAAGATGGCAACCGAAGGAAACCAAACGTCTTCTTCAAGTGCTCAATCGACCACTATACCGAGTACTAGTCTATTGAGGGTAGTTGCTCCAGTACAAGGCGAGAGTCCTTCGAAGTTCAATAACTCTGTTTTGAAGAGGTGGCAACAAAGGATGTTTTACTACCTCACAACTCCATCCTTCTCTTGTTTACTTTTGGGGGACTCTTTGATCGTCCCCGAAAGTGAGACGAACGTCCAAAAACATATTGTCTTGGATGTTTGGCACCAAAGTGATTTCTTGTGTTGAAATCTAATACTTAACGGACTAGAAAAGACACTATATAATGTGTATAGCCCAAGTTAAGAAATCCAAGGGATGTCATTAACATGATGACAAACCCAGGTGCCTTGCCTAAGTTTACTAACTTTTGACGAGGGGTAAAGGATAGTGCGAATTGTCGAGGACAAAATAATACTTGTCAGAGCTCGATCTTTCCGTCGTGGTTCGAGTACATACTTGATCAAAATTCTACGTTTATAGCGGATAAGAACAAGAGCCACTTGAACCATAGGCGCTTATAAATGTTATCCTACAAACCTAACTAAGGAAGAAAGTATTTGTATAATTCTTCAACTTTAAGTGTTGGAGGAACCGACAAGGTAGTGTGCTAAGAAATAATATTGGATATCGTGGATGTTCTTTGTGCCCAAGGCATCTATAAGAATCTAGTTTCGGACCATTAATTGGGTAAGGCCGAATTTAGATTAGTTTGTGATCATCGACAAATATGTTATGTCGAAATATGATGTATTCATAGCATAAGAAGACCTTAATAAAGGTCATATTCCAATTATTGTTAAAATTGTAATCTATTTATTGACGAAAAATATAATAATAAATAAATAAGTTAGTCTTATTTATTGAGTGTTCTAATTTGTGGCATGATAAATTAGTACTTGTGAATTTTAACACTAAAAGTTTGTGAATTTAGAATTGATACATACAACAAATATAAAAGTTGTATTAAAATGAAAAATGTCAAAAGCATCGTAATAAACGGTTTCTTAATTCACTAGTCCTCTCGAGATAAGTCATATCGGTAAATGTGATTTAAGAATTTGTGTAGACTCGAGTAGGAAATATATTATAAGAATGCACAAAGTATTGGCATAAAGCTTTTGTAATTTTGATTCATAATGATGATGTGGATATTCAATGAAATAGTTAAAAGAAATAATCACTCATGAGTAGGTGACAATTTCTTATTAATCTAAATGCTTATGTGAGAAGCAATTATTTCGACAAAATTGCAAGCACCACATGAACGTAGATTTGAAACTCCGTTTGAGTTATAAAAAGAGCAAAAGCATTCGTACCTATATCTTGAAATGTGGGGGTGTTTATGCCAAGGTGTAAATGCCTAATTAATGATATGAAAAGTTTGTGGAAATAATTTTGTCGAATGATTTCAAATTCATTGAATAAGAAAATGAGTCTATGAAGGTTCTTCTGACTCTTTGTGATCGTAAGTCTTAGTAGACAATATGATGATCTTGGAATATAATCATGATGTGTTCATGAATACCAAGAAGATAAACTTTGACATATAAAGTTTGTGAAATTCCGATGTAATTTTGGAGATTAAGTTTCTTAGAGATCGGAAGTAATTGTTTGACACAATCTCATCATGTCAAATGTATGTTGAAGAGGTTCAATGAGTTCGATAAAACCTCAAAGTAAAGTGAATGTAGAATTGAATCTACACTTAACTAATAATTCGAGAATAATTAGTTTCTCTGAAAAAGTATGCTGAATAATTGGAGGCTTGAGGTGCTTGTCGGATAGTACTCGTCCCAATGTTGCATTTAAGCGAGTAAACTAAGAATGTTCACGAATAACTCGAGCGATGAATTTTGATTACGTTGAATCGAGTATTGGATATGAGAAAAACTCTAAGGATAAAAGTGACTAAGTGTTCACTTTAGGTGTGTAGAGTAGTGTCATGAAAATAATCTAAGTATAAAGCCAGATCCACAATGAATATGGAGTTTATAAATTTAGACAAAATGAGTGGAAGAAGCTGATGACTTAGAAATTTTGTATATGATATTCCTAGGTGGAATAAATTGTACGCATGGTGATGATTATTTGTCAATCATAAATTGGAAGAGTACAAAGTAGTTTGTACAATAGTAAGTCTAGACATAGACGTCGGAGACTTAATTTCATAAGAAAATATCCATTTACAAAAAGCATAAAACGAGATAAATTGTACAAACTGGTTAGGGGAATGAGCTTAATAAAAATCCACAACAAAAGAACGGTCTTAGCGGTAACCCAACCATGAGAATCGGAGATCCCGAAACCTTGGTTCAATGGGAAAACTATGTTTTGACAGTTCAGTGAAACACTTGAAATTTATGCTCATTTCTAGAACTGTCAAGTGTTAAAATCTGTAACGCCCCACTTTTATTTGACGAAATTTAGAATATTTTTGTTTTCAAAATTTATTTCATAAAACTTTGGCGGCGCAACTATTTGAAAAACCATTTTAAAAAACATCACAAATGCAACTCCCAAAACGGGTTCCAAAAATCAGGTCAACACCCCAAACCGGGTTCATCAATAACATTAACCTCCCGAAACTGGGTTTTCTCAAATTCATAAATGTTGGGGAGTACACTCCCTATCAATAATCTAAAAATTAACATTAATCAGAACACATAAACGATACTAGGTAGTTCAAGCAGCGGAAATAAATTCAGTAACATGACCACCACTCGCCTCCTCTTGTCGTGCCAGCGAGTACTAACCTGCATCCATGAAGAGCAGGTAGGGATGAGCACTATTAGAAAATCGAGGTGCTCACCACTATGCAGTAATCAATATTCAATAATCATAAACAGTAAAGGTATGGTCGCAGTATAAACGTGAAACAATTAATATCCCATCTCCTATCCCAGAGTCAACCCTCATGTGCACACCTATACCAATAGACTACTGAGCTGATACATGTTTCGAAATGCCCCTCGGGTCTTACAATCCATGTCCAGCCAGCAGGAGGCTCAACTGTTGATACACGTATTGAATGCCCCTCGGGCCTTACAATCGATGCCCAACAGTATGAGTAAATCCACCCCAAATGCCTAGACTTCGCCTTGGCCTTACATACGAGGATCACAGCCAAGGCTCACGCCCTGACTGGCATACATAAATGAAGGAGACTACCCGAAGGTACGTTCTATAGCTACGGGGATAACTGTTCGACGGTCGGTACAACTCACATCGAAGGCTACATGGTCCATACTCACACTTTGATCATACCACAACAAAAGCAATTAATTAAAGCATAGCAATTTTATAAATAAACCCACCTAGATAATTGGTTCTGATAAGATAAGTCGTCGCTTATGCGAAACTTGAGGGCTCGACTCCACGAAATCTACATAAAGGTAGGTGATACTCG
>CACSLK010001884.1:4105-21176 GCA_902706635.1 Striga hermonthica
CAGTACAATGAACCTGGACACATGACTCTTCATGTGAAATGTAACAACTCAGGTGATGAAGGGTTAATGGTGTTAATGGTGTTAACTCCTCCTGTTAATGGGGTTTTAACACCTGAAACGTTTTGATGTTAATGGTGCCATTTATCTCAGCCTTAAGTGGCTGTTGTGACTCCTGGTTATCCCTCAGAGGTGGAAGTCCTATAAATAGGACTTAGAGCTGCAAGTGAGAGATACAAAACATTTCATGCTCTCTGATTATTCTCAAAGCCTCACGCATCATATCATACTGCTCTGTTCTCGACTTCATTCCAGTTCGTCGGAGCTCGAATTCTGGTGTGCTACAACGTTCGAGACGTAAGCCGTTGTATCTTTGGGGACGAGACGCCTGTACCCTTCAGCACTATACGGGGCGTTTTCGTCTTGCGGAAAGAGCAATCGCCTCGGCTATTTTCGCTTTCTATTTTGTAATTTTTCGTTTCTGTTTTAGTTCAAATTGTAAGAACTGAACACTTCAGTCAGTTCATAGGTTCCCGTTGTAAGTTCAACACTACATTGTGTAACAAATATATGTATTAACTGATTCTTTATACACGTTTTCAAATATGATCAAATCAGATATGATAAAAAATATTGTATCATTAATATTTGCAATATTTCTATTGATGTCCATTGTAAGTATTTGAAGGTTGGTAGTAAATCGACGAACCATCATCTGTGCCAGTTGATCAGGAATAATTAAGGGAAATTCTCTTTATATTTTATAGTATTTTTAACGGTATCATTTTATTGGAAATAAGTAATTTGTGTACTATTTCTAGCTGGTCTAATTGAAGGCAATCGAGATACACCTTCCTTATATAGAAGATTCAACCGCGAATTTGGACCTTCCAAAAAATGAGACGACTGAATCGATCGAAGACTTTCCTTATGGGACGTAACTTAGCAGCAAAGATTTGTGTATGACTTACCATATGCGAACCAAGATAAATGGACGCGCATGCCCTTGAAGGAAGTCGACTTTTGATCCTTTTCATGGGAGTGTATTTTCTGAAACAAAGGGGGTACTTTTGTAACGCCCCGTTTTATTTTAAAGAGTTTAACCAATTTATATATAAAAATCAGAGTACATTTTTCAAAAATCTCAATGTAAAACATTAAAACTTAACGGGTGTCACTAAACTACCAACACAAACCCACACACTAGCAAATTGATAAACCAGATCAATTCCCAAAAAAATCACAACTTATCAATTCAAAAGACAAGTTTCAAATCCAATCATATCCAAAGACTTTGCAACATCAAACCATAGTATCAAGCGGAACCAGAAAAGTATCAACGGAAGCAGTATAGTGCAACATAGCAATAATGAAGATAACATGAAGTAAACAAGTCAACAGCAAGTGACCACCACTCTTTCGTCTACTCACCACCGCCGCCAGCCAACTCAACCAGAGAAAGAGGTAGAGAAGGAAGAACAACAAAACAAAGGGGGTGAGCAAAACCACTATGTTCACCAATATCGCATAAGTCTATCTCGCATAAATATTCAAAACCATAAATAGAGTATGCATAGAATCCAGGTCTAACTCCCTATTCGGCCCTATCGCAAATCTCCTATGTACATACAACAACCTTCCTATCAGACATCGACAAGGAAGTAACCAGAAACCTTCCCTCTCTAGCTCTACATAGGCAAAGGGATCCTTTACGGAAGACAATAGAGCTGTTTTTCCCCTCCCGACTAGGCAAATGGTTCAGGGCGTCCACCTCCCGACTAGGCAAACGGGCAGGTGACCTCATATTGCTTATGCATTCATCAAAGGCACTAAAGGCGAGACGCCCCCCTGGCGGTCTAACACACTAGACTAGGGTTCTCAGGCATACTTAAGTTATCGAAACGATAACTATAGATATGCAAACTGTAACCATCTTGTCGAAAGTAAGAGATCACACAAAACACATGTAGGCAACGAGCTCGGCTCGTCAAACACCTACATATTAAAATAGCCTATAAATGACAATTCCACCCATGAACAACTAATTATGACAATCACTTAGTCCAACTAAGCTCTCATAAGCATTTAAACATGCATTTAATCAAGGAAACCTCATTTCCGAAAACACCACATAAGTTTTTCAAAACCTAACCGGGCAGCGTTTTTAAAATCAACGTAACATTCAACACATAATTCATATGAACATGATTCAAGTTGCATTAGAACCCTACGACATGCATCTACAGTACTTATGAAGACATAAAAAACAAATAAGGTCATTTAACAGATGATAACTCAGCAAACATCCAAAATAGCATAGCAGTCAGAAACCGGGAATATGCAATTGACCAGACTTTAGTAAATGTTAGCTAACTGGAGCTACAAGCATGTTTTCGTATAGATTAAAAAACCACATGATAGATAACTCAAATGTCTACAACTTTGCTAAAGATCACGTTGGTAAATAATCACATTATCAACGAGTTTAATCACAAAACATTTGACTCAGCAAACCTGCCAGAGACTAAAATGAGATATAGACAGCACTTCAGATTTATCACCTAGCTCGAGCTATAGACCTCCAAATGACATGGTTAAAGTCTCAAATTAAAACTAAAGCATGCCTCTATAACTTTTATTTAGATAAGGTCATTAAGATAATATAAAATTAGTTAACAGTCAACCTCAGATTTATGTCCAGGTACAAAACTCTATCTCATGCATGTCTACCTATATAAGAACACAACTCGAGCTGCAGAGCACATATCAACATGAAATTTATCTCATTTGAAAGATAAGAAACAGACCGTTAACTTTCATAAAGATTATAAGTTCATACGAGCACATTACGACACGATTAAAAGGACACACATTAACTACACGCATGCTGCCGGGTAACAGGAAAAACTGGACGCGCAATAATTCTCGTAAAAATCATAACTTATTCGATTTAGCTCAGAATTATGAAATACTAAAGCCCCCTGAAAGCCAACAGGAAGTACTACATTTCATCATAAGGACTAAACAACAAATTATGTGTTTCAGAGGGTCAATATAGCAACAGAACAGAAATTACGAGATAAATCATGCATAATACCAATAGAAAGAAATCAGACTTCAAACAAGAATTCGGTAGCACGTATGATATATATATATATATATATCATGTGATAAACGAACGCGATAGGAATAATTAGTAGGTTCAAAAATATTACCCGTCTTCAGGAAACTACGAGCTCGGTTAAAGGAATCAAACAAAACGACGAGAACAGAGTTCCGCCGGAAAAGACGGCCAGAATTCATCTCAAGACGACGAAGGTGAGCTCCAAATAAATGATCGGGACCTCAAAACAATATATCGACACCACAAATGACTTTCTTTCTTCTCGTGCTTTCACAAAAGCACATTTCGTTAATGGTTGACTCGCTTATCGAGGCCCGACAGAATACCCAAAGTCGACATGAAAATAAGCTCAAATTAAAAAAATGGAGAAATAATTTTTTCTGCTGCTTGTCCACCGTGGATGGAGGCCTGCTTGCTGTCACTCAAACTTCAGTGGCGTCAGATGAAGGTTGCCAAACGGAGTCTTGGTCGAGGACGTGGCTGGAACTCTGCCAGGAAAAACAAACATGGCTGCTGCGTGGAACCTCACATCTCTGCTCAGTTACATGCGAACAGAGGCTGAAATCTTATTGCTGAAAAAGCCGCTGATAGGTGATAAATAGCCGTTGATGTTCGACTGCGAAGAGAGGACGTCGGCGACAGAGTTTGCAAGTCGCTGGTATCAATGGCGATGATCAATTATTTATTCTTTTTTTTTATATCGAAGAGGGACGAGATGAAAGCTGGGGGAGAGATGTCGGAAATGTTCGACTGAGCGACTAAGAAGAAAACTCAGAGGGACGCCGGCGAAGATGGCTGGGGTTCGCCAGAGATGATGGTGGTCCGCCGGAGATGATGGCAGCGATCGTGAACGAGAGATAGATGGGTGAAAGATGAGAGAAAAATGATTTACGTGCTTCAGATAAAACTTCAAAACCGATTCTTAAGTAGACGAGGGGAGGGAGAATTCCGCTATCTCGGTACGTGGGAGAGAGAGAGAGATTAAGATGGATGACCAATTAGTAGTAATTAAGTCCTAATTAATTGGTCAAAAGTGCTATATAATGGGAAATAAATAGCTGAATTTATGGAGTGAAGATGTTACAAAATTGATTTTCAAAAATTCCAACTAAAAGGCCATGCATGCAAAGGACTCGGGCCGCGCGGAATTCGAGTACGGGCGTGGGCCTCGAGTCGCGCGTTTAAGGTCCAATGATGTGGCATGCGTCCAAAAATAAATCCCCGATTAATACGTTGCTCGATTATCCAGTTCGATCGATACTTACTTCGGCTGGTATCAATGATGTGGCATGCGTCCAAAAATAAATCCCCGATTAACACGTTGCTCGATTATCCAGTTCGATCGATATTTACTTCGGCTCGATTAAATAAATTACTAAGACAATTAGACAATTATTATCACGTAATCGAATAAAAATACTAATCGAACACGAAACAAATAATCTCGAACAAAATACAATAAATAATAATAATCTCAAAATAATTCAGAACAAATGGGACGCTACAATCTACCCACCTTAAAAGGAATTCCGACCTCAGAATTCGAAGACGAAAGAAACTAACGAACTAAAAGAATACACAAGCCTCCAAAACGAGAAGTTATGGAATCTTCCCCTAATCTCGGCCTCCTACTCTCAAGTCTTCTCGGACTCGTCCTGTCAGCCCCACAGCACCTTCCCAATTCTTACTGCTCGGTTCCCCAGCCGATGGACACCCTGGTCCCAAAATGGCAACTGGTACCTCCTCATAGGTAAGGTCTCGCTCGACCCGCAGTTCGCCGAAGTCCACCACGTGGTCCGGGTCATGTACATATCTACACAACATCGAGACATGAAATACCTCATGCATCCCTGACAAATTCTGTGGTAAAGCTAGCCGATAAGCCAAGTCACCGACTTGAGTTAGAATCTAAAAGGACTAACCGCACACGGCAGCGGATCCGCATATACCTAAAACCAAGGTATACCACACCTCTAAACATACGAAAGAGGAAGCTCGAATGGTACTATCCAGATACACGTTCGATACACAAAAACACAAAATGGCCCACCCATGGTGAGAATCTGCAAAACTCAACACACAACACGCACACACGACCTCAACAGGTCTCATGGTGCCTCGACCGTGAGATCATTGGTCAAACAATCGTGGTCGACACGTGGGCTAAGTTTCAGCATGGTGCCTGGGTCATGCCAAAAACTTACCCACAATCTCGACACACCCGTGACTTCTTGCCGAAGAGATTGGCACGGTAATTGTACAACCATGCACGCAGTATAGCCCTGCTATCCTCAAACTCTCAACACACGATTTCACAATGCAAACGTAGCTACTTAGCTTCGTTCGATACTACAAAACTCCTTATTTTGCCAACTCGAGACACTCTCACATTTGGCGTAGGAAATTCATCGACCACACACCTCTAATAAAAAAAGTTGATCAGGGATGTAAACACAATACAGTGGAACTTGGGACTCTCGGTGGTCAAACCGTCCAAATATGCAACAGATGTTTGATGTTTAGCATACTGTTATTCGAGAGGCGACACGCTCGCAGGCTCTGCATATGCGGGGTGCCAGGACGCTCACGTGCACCTGCTCGGAGTCCAGTCACAAGGTTAAGGTCTAGCCGATCACTCTGGCCTGGGAGTTCCGTGTGTCTAGTAATGGCAGCTGCAGCTTGCGTGTGAGTCAACGATCGGCCATGCACAAGCCTATCGTCTATCAGCACATCCATACACGCTAGACCACCACCTCGTGGCTACCCCCAGTCTGGGTCGGTTTTTGGCTCAAGGTTTAAACAAGAAGTTCTATCCATGGTTTTTCTTCACACGAAGATTTCTGACTTGGGATTTCACATGGGTCAAAGCAATAACAAGGGAAGGTTCTTTCAATAAAGGTATAAAAATAGGTTTCATTCCAACAACCTTCCTGGTTTTATACAAATTCAAGAATTTCAAGGTCCCAAAATAAACAGGCATAAAACCGAGTTCCAAGTCCACCACTGTATCTCAACAAACAAACAAACACGCCAAAAATATACCCAAGGTTAGAGAAAACAAAAATTCTCAAGGGAAGTTCTGGTGCGGTCCTCCGGTCGGTATTAGAACTAAGTCAGCAACTTTGACTGAAATCTCTCTACAGCTAGCTCACCTCGGCTCTTCCGACTAATAATGCCAGTCGTCAAGTCAGCTCTTACTCCGGTAATTAATCGGCCAGCAGTCTTGAACAAGCTTGGTTCATCTGCACTATCCAGAATTCACACCTCAAGGTCTCAGTGGAAAACTCTTTTCATCGCAATGCCTCCGTTCACGCCTTCGGGTATTCTGAGACGCATCGACGTTCACCGACCAAGACGTTGTCTTCTGAAATATGAGTAGACAGTCCGTCGCTATTGCCATTCTGCTACTCATTGTGAAATAGATTAGTATACGAATGCGGATTCTCTCGTCGGGTTCCAGAGTCTGTCTCGACACTTAGACTCCCTGATCTGCGGCTGGTGATAATTCAAGTCTTGAATCGTATATCACGGATTTTGCAGTCGCCTTCAGCTGGTCGAACATGTCTTCACTATGGGGTAACAGTTGATCCCCCTTCGTCGTCCGTTTGTTGGGTTTACGATCATCGATTTGCAGCATTATGTGTCATGAAACTGATCGACTATCCCGATGTTTAGGTTGGTTGTAACTCACCTAGCTCGTCTGATGGCCTTCCTTGTTGCTCTTCCGAACTACTCCTCTGATGTTCCCGAATGGTTGGCGCATCTCGGAAATGGATCGAGTTTGTTATCGATAAAGATGGAAAATAAATTAGTTCGAGTGAATAGAGTACTCAACCACATATAAAGATCGAAACATGACACATAGAGAGCAAAACACTTGTCTGGAATGACACATCCAGATTGCAAAACATGAACTCAAAACACCCAAAGAAGAAAGAAAGTAAGGACACGATTTTCAAAGAATTGCATAAGTCCAAAGAATAAAAGGTTACACAAAAAAGAAAAATAAGAATGAGGCCTCTCAGAAATATGATGAATACGATTCAAAAACAAAAGCGGTTACATGCTATCAAAACGTACCTGCTCCAGGCACGACTACTCTCCTTAAAAGATTCTTCATAATCCTTTAAGGAGTATACCTTCCTCGCAACCGTCAACGACTCCAGCTTTCGGGAAACAACCTTCAACGTGGCGTACAATTCTATCTCCACAGGATAGATGACCGTCATTGGTCTTCAGGTTAAAATACCACTGCGAATTACGACGACATCCATAACTTCGAGTACACAGACTCGAGTGACTGCAAACAAGGTCATAAACTGTAATGCCCCGTTTATTTGTAAAATATTTGAGATTCTTATTTACCATTTATATTATTATTACTCGTGATTATTTAGTGCCTAATTGCTAATTTTGTTATTATTATTATTCCTATTATTTGTCTAAGTGTTATAATTATTTATTATTATTAAATAAATATTGTGTGATATATATATGTATGTATTTATTATTTCGTCGTGTCGAATGGTCCGTAAACTTTCGATTTAAGCGCGTTGTAATTCTTTCGGTCCAATAAGAATAACTTCTTAGCCTTTATATCATTTTAATTTCAGCCCATCATGGTTAATTCATGTCTAGGCCTATGCTATTGTATTCCAGCCCAATTGAGCTACCTTAAATTGGCCCAAATGAAGAACCCCCTTGGCCCAATGTGATTGTTTATTCGGCTCAGGTTTTGCGATGCAGAATAGATATTTTCCCTCTTCTCCACATCGCAGTGACCAGGTCCTCCTTCCCCAACAGCTCGAAAATCCGGTTGCGATTCTCTTGGGAAAATCTTATCGCACATTGCACGTTCTCCCCTCACCTCTCTCTTGTCTATTTAATATCCGATGGACTTTTTCCCTCATAATTTCTCAAAAATCAAAATTCAAATCCTTCTCTCTCGTATCAATTGGAACCTGCAAATTCCGATGGACCTTCATTGTTTCCGACGAAGAGTTCTGTCACTGGCGTTTCATTTCAGCAGACTGTGACCGCCACCCTCCATCACCGAGAATCCACGAGCCTCGTCCATCATCTGTCGAGGACCTGCGTTCGACCCTTGTTCACGCATTGCCAGGAAGCACAGTCATCTCCCGACGAGCCGTTCATCGAAGTGAGATTCCCAGCAGCTGCGAGTTCGTGTAATCGAGGAACAACGGACCATTTGACTGTCGTCGTACTCAAATTCCGAGCAGCTTTGAGTTATCAAGCCATTCGTCCGACCCGCTGTCGGGCCCGTTTCCCGTTTGATAACTTGTAGTTTCACGAAGACGGGTAACTTATTCGAACCCTCTTGTTATTACGGTCGTTTTCATATATCACATGTTAAATATATGTTGTGCTCGATCTACCGAAAGTTGGTTTGATGTCGGAATTCATTTGGTTTATTTGTTCGTATGTATATTTCGTATATTCGTGGATTTTCCGGGATGATTGGAACTCTCGATTTCATAAACGTGAATACCGTTGTGCTGCTGTGATATATGGGTATAAGTTCGAGGTCTCGTTTTGTTATTTCGAGCTGTCGTTAGGTTGTTCGGGTCGTTCGAGCCCCGTCGTTCATTTTGTATATTTTCGTCGTTTTGTGTTTTTCTGATTAAAACCCGATTTTATTAAATGTCAAGCGCTGAAAATTGTGATATTTTTGTATATTATTTTACCTTTCGAAACCCCGGTCGTCGTTGGTTATGTTGTCGAAGAATTTTGTTGAGTTATTCCAGGTTGCTGTGTGTTTGTTGTAGCTTCTGTTAAGTTTTTTTTTTCAAATCTTGCAGCCTATGTTCGATCTGTTTCTGTGCAAATAACAGATCTCTCTTTACACCATTAAAATTAAAATTTCCTTAATAACATCGTCGAATCGAGTTGGTACAGTGGTTTACCGTGTGCTATTCCTTGAACGACGTCCCGTGTTCGAACCTCTCTGTCCGCGTTTCATTTTTATTTATCTTACCTGCCGCGCGGGCTGTCCAGCCCACATTTGGCCCGCGCGACCCGAACTCTATCAGCTGAAGAAGCTCGCGTCCAGCCCTCCAGAGGCCCGCTCTCAGCCCAACTTCCCAGCCCGATAGCCCAGCTGGTAGCAGGCCCTTCCCAGCTGCCCAATGGGCGCGCGCAAGGCCCAATTCATGGGGCAGTTTTTTTTCACCTTTGTTTAAATGCTCGGCCCAATTCATTCTTTTAGTCATATTTTGAGTTCCAGAAGTCCATTTTTAATACCGATTCTGTTTTTTTAAAAAAAAAAATAGATATATATTTATAAAATGACATAAATTTGAGAACCTTATTTAAGTCTCGAGACTCTAAATTTAGTTCTCCGAGTCTTATTTTCCTAAAATGAGAGAGTTCCAAGTCCACGAAAAAAAATCCTATATAATTCCTTAATCGTTGATTTTCGATTAAGTATGATTTTAAATGTTATTCCGAGTAGTGAGATATATTATTGATGTATTATCTCGCTTAAATGTAGGTGTTTGAGGAGTCGAGCCCTCGACCTACGTACTTGCTTTTGTGTGCAATATTTTACCGCAATTTTCAGGTGGGTTATTAAAAATTGTCTATGCCTTGAATGATAATTGTTTTATTTATGTGGGTATGATCAATGTATGCATGTGAGCATGTAATCTTCGATGTGAGCTGTACCGGCCGTCGAACGGTTATCCCCGTAGCTATAGAACGTACCCCGCAAGGGTAATCTCCATGTTTGTCCTTTGCTAAGGACCACGTCATCTGTAAGACCTTGGAAATGTGCCCTGGCCGGTGATGGATATCATGTCCAAGCACTAGGTGTGTGCTGTGACGGTTGAGCCTCCTGCTGTTTGGGCACCCCATTTATGTTCGCTGAAAGGCATACGAGCAGCAGTCTATTGTTATAGGTGTGCACATGAGAATTACTTTGGTTAGGAGATGGGATATTTATTGACTATGTTTATACTGCGACCATACCATTTAATTTCTCGTACTTTATTATTATTCATGTGCATAGTAGCGAGCACTACAGTTCACCGTGCTCACTCCCACCTGCTCTTCATGGATGCAGGTTAAGCGGGTGTCGGATGACGAGGCAAAGACGAGTGGTGGTCGATTGTTGACCTGACCTAATATAGTAGCTTCCGCTTACATTTATGAAACTTGGAATATTGTCGTTATTTACGAACATTGGTTATATTTGTGCATTTATGACTTTGGGATTTGGAGAACTTTAGATTGGGAGTTCCCTAATGAATATTTTGGACGAACTTGAGATTTATGGAAACTTCGGATTTATGATTTATGAATTATGAAAGTATGATTAATGTTATTATGTGATTTAGTTGAGTAGCACCACCGATTTATGAAATGAATTTTGAAAATTTTAAGTTGACTTTTTGAAAAATCCTTGACTTTCATCAAATAAAAGTGGGGCGTTACATAAACTTTGCAATGAATAAGGCCTAACAGAGACCGGGAAACTTGTCCTTATTCGTACACAAAGTCTCTAAGAAAGTTAGCTCCAAACACGAAATTTTGCATAACATGTTAAAAGACAAAATACAAAAAATAGAAAATAGCAGACATCACACGATTCGACTTCTTGATCAGTTGTCCACTCCTTGCTCGGTTCATCCTTGACAATCATGCTAGCAATGCCTAATCGATCATCAAAACTCTTGGCTTCGAACGATAACACATTCGAAGCACTAAATTCCAATCCTCACACTCCGATGATCGGATTCCACCACGCCTCCTCTGGTCCACTTGTCAATTGCCCCAGACGTTCGAATGATACCACACATTCAGGACCTCTCGGTTGTCTAATCTCGATGAGGCATCCTGACGTTGGTCACCAGAAAGCTATGGTACATAAACGCAAATCTCATCAATCGACGAGATAGTTCGCACAAGGTGCTAACTCGAAACTTGTAGAGAGAAGATTACTAGAGTTCACCACTAAACACTAGAATTCGAATTATAACAAAGGTGGATAGTCCTAAGCCCCATATATGAAAAACAAAACAACAAAACTCATACCTCGAGCTGGCGCGGCGAGACGAAAGCGAGTGGTCAAATGGTCATTAAATAATATAACACTAGAGATAGTCTACAGAAACACAGACTAGCTCTGATACCATACTGTAATGCCCCGTATTATTTTAAAGAGTTTATCCAATTTATTTATAAAAATCATAGTACATTATTTAAAAATCTCAATTTAAAACTTTAAAACTTAACGAGTGTCACTAAACTACCAACATAAACCACACATACTAGAAAATTGATAAACCAGATCAATTCCAAAAAGATTCACAACTTATCAATTCAAAAGACAAGTTCCAAATCCAATCATATCCAAAGACTTTGCAACATCAAACCATAGTATCAAGCAAAAGCAGAAAAGTATCAACGGAAGCAGTATAGCGCAACATAGCAATAATGAAGATAACATGAAGTAAACAAGTCAACAACAAGTGACCACCACTCGTTCGTCTACTCGTCACCGCCACCAACCAACTCAACTGGAGAAAGAGGTAGAGAAGGAAGACTAACAAAACAATGGGAGTGAGCAAAACCACTATGGCCACCAATATCGCATAAGTCTATCTCGCATAAAGATCCAAAATCATAAATAGAGTATGCACAGAATCCAGGTCTAACTCCCTATTCGGCCCTATCGCAAATCTCCTATGTACATACAACAACCTTCCGATCAGACCTTGTCAAGGAAGTAACCGGAAACATTCCCTCCCTAGCTCGACATAGTCAAAGGGATCCTTTTCGGGAGACAGTGGAGTTGTTTTTCCCCTCCCGACTAGGAAACCAGTTCAGGGCGTCCACCTCCCACTAGGCAAACGGGCAGGCGACCTCTCACTGCTTATGCATTCATCAAATTAAAGGCACTAAAGGCGAGACGCCCCTGTCGGTGTAACACACTAGACTAGGGTTTTCAGGCATACTTAAGTTATCGAAATGAACATTTATACGAAATAACGAATTGCGATAATTATAGATACACAAACTGTACCCACCTAGTCTAAAGCAAGATATCACACAAAACACGTGTAGGCAGCGAGCTCGGCTCGTCAAACACCTACATATTAAAATAGCTTATAAATGACTATTCCACCCAAGAACAACTAATTATGACAATCATTTAGTCAAACTAAGCTCTCATAATCATTTAAACATGCATTTAATCAAGGAAATCCTATTTCCGAAAACACCACGTAAGTTTTTCAAAACCTAACTCGGGCAGCGTTTTTAGAATCAACGTAACTTTCAGCACATAATTCATATGGACATGATTCAAGTTGCATTTGAACACTACGACATGCATCTACAATACTTATGAAGACATCTAAAACAAATAAGGTCATTTAACAAGTGATAACTCAGCAAACACCCAAAATAGCATAGCAGTCCGAAACTGGGAATATACAACTGACCAGACTTCAGTAAATATTAGCTAACTGGAGCTATAGGTATGTTTTCAATGAGATTAAAAAACCATATGATAGATAACGCAAATGTCTAAAACTTTGTTGAAGATCACATTGGCAAATAATCACATTATCAATGAGTTTTACCACAAAACATTTGACTAAACAAACCTGCCAGAGACTAACATGAGATATAGACAGCACTTCAGAGTTTATCACCTAGATCGAGCTACAGACCTCCAAATGGCATGGTTTAAGTCTCAAATTAAACCTAAAGCATGCCTCTATAATTTTTATTTAGAACACAAAAGCATATAAGGTCATTAAGATAATGTAAAATCAGTTAACAATCAACCTCAAATTTCTGTCAAGGTAAAAAACTCTGTCTCAAGCATGTCTACTTTTATAAGAACATAACTCGAGCTACATAGCACATATCAACATGAAATTTATCTCATTTTAAAGATAAGAAACATGCTATAACTTTCATGAAAAGTAAAAGTTCATACGAGCACATTACGACATGATAAACAAGCCACACATTAACTACACGCATGTTGCCGGGTAACAGGAAAAACTGAACGCGCAATAATTCTCATAAAAATCATAAATTATTCGATTTAGCTCGAAATTATGAAATTCCACAGCCCCGTGCAACAAGAAATACTACATTCATTAGAAGGACTCAACAACAAATTATGGGTTTTAGAAGGTCAATATAGCAGCACAACAGAACTGAAATTTTGAGATAAAACATGCATAATACCAATAGAAAGAAATCCAACTTCTAACATGAATTCGATAGCACGTATGATATATATCTATCATGTAATAAACGAACACGACCAGAATAACGAATAGGTTCGGAAATGTTACCCGTCTTTGGGAAACTACGAGTTCAGTTAAAGGAATCGAACAAAACGACGGGAACGAGTTCTGCCGGAAAAAGACGGTCGAAATTCTTCTCAAGACGATGAAGGTGAGCTCAAAATTAATGATCGGGACCTTGAAATAATAAATCGACAGCACAAACGGCTTCTCTTCTTCTCATGCTTTCAAAAAAGCACATTTTGTTAATGCTCGACTCGCTTATCGAGGCTCGACGGAATACCCGAAGTCGACATGAAAATAAACTCAAATTGAAAAAAAAAAATGGCGAAATAATTTCTTCTGCTGCTTGTCCACCGTGGATGGAGGCCTGCTTGCTGTCACTCAAACTTCAGTGAGGTCATATGAAGGTCGCCGAACGGAGTCTTGGTCGAGGACGTGGCTGGAACTCTGCCGGGAAAAACAGACGTGGCTGCTCCGTGGAACCTCACGTCTCTGCTCAGCTACGTGCGAACAGAGTCTGAAATCTTCATTTTGTTGGAGCCGCTGGTAGGTGATAGATAGCCGTTGATGCTCGGCTGCAAAGAGAGGACGTCGGAGACAGAGTTTACAGGTCGCATGTATCAATGGAAATGATCAATATTTATTGTTTTTTTTTTATATCGAAGAGGGACGAGATGAAAGCAGCGGGGAGAGACGCCGAAAATGTTTGGCTGCGCGACTGAAAAGAAAACTCGGAGGGACACCGGCAAGATGGCTGGGGTTCGCCGGAGATAATGGTGGTCCGCCAGAGATGGCAGCAATCGTGAACGAGAGATAGATGTGTGAAAGATGAAAGAAAAACGATTTACGTGCTTCAGATAAAACTTCAAAACCGATTCTTAAGTAGACGAGTGAGGGAGAATTCTGCTATCTCCTTATGTGGGAGAGAGAGAGAGAGAGAGAGAGAGAGAGAGATTAAGTTGGATGACCAATTAGTAGCAATTAAGTCCTAATTAATTGGTCAAAGGTGCTATATAATGGGAAATAAATAGCTGAATTTAAGGAGTGAATATGTTACAAAATTGATTACAAAAATTCAAACTAAAAGGCCATTAATGCAAAGGACTCAGGCCGGGCGAAATTCGAGTACTGGCGTGGGCCGTGAGTCGCGCGTTTGAGGTCCGATGGTGTGGCATGCGTCTGAAAATAAATCCCCGATTAACACGTTGCTCGATTATCCAGTTCGATCGATATTTACTTCGGCTCAATTAAATAAATTACTAAGACAATTAAACAATTATTATCACATAATCGAATAAAAATACTAATCGCACGAAATAAATAATTTCGAGCAAAATGAAATAAATAATAATAATAATCACAAAATAATCTGGAAGAAATGGGGCGCTACAACTTTAGATTGAGTTTTTAGTTTTATTTTAGTGAATAATCAGTCACACTTGAAGGAAGTCGACTTTTGATCCTTTTCATGGGAGTATATATTTTGAAACAAATGGAGAACTATAGATTGAGTTTTTAGTTTTATTTTAGTGAATAATCAGTACTGGGATTATTGTAAGGGTTAGTTACAGAGTGATCGGAGGTTCATTCAGTTCAGTTTGAGGGAGTCAAACGGGAAAAACCACAAGGGATTTGTGGTCGAAGTAGTAGTAGTGTGGATTGTTATTCAAGTAGAGTATAGAGGAAGTCTGCATTGTAAACCCTTGAATAATGTTGGAGAAGTCTACACTATGAAAGTGATTTAAAGAGAGAGTGGGACGCTCTCCTGAAAGCTCATTTTTTAGAAATACTACTTCCTCAATTGTGTGAACTTTTCCAATTTACTTGTTAAGCGTTATTCAAATTGTTTTTGTATACCTATACACAACTTCAATTGGCAACGGAGCGGTTTTTCATTCACATTACGAAAGATCTGAGGACTTGTGTATTGAGCAACCATGAATCAGGAAAGCGGATCGATGTCTAGGCCTCCGCATTTAGATTGTTCAAACTACTCCTACTGGAAATCTATGCTGACGATTTTCCAAAGACCTCTTGGAAAAGGTGTGTTGGAAAGTGTTGAGAATGGCTGGGAACATCCTGCCATGTCAGAGGCACCAGATCAAGGAAAAGGATCTTCATCGACTGCAGTTTCTAAACTAAGGGATCTTTAGACTGACACCGAAAAACTTCAAGAAGAAGCGAACTATCGAGCCCTATATGCGATATGTTGGGATCTATGAGGATCTCGTTATGTACAAGTCACGAATTCAATAGCAAACGTAAACCTATGTGCAGCGGATCTAAAGGTTTGACATAGAAAACTTACGAATTAAAATTTATGGCGATCTGGTTGATCTTCAAACTGGTGACCGGGATGAACACATAGACTGGATTGGACCACGAACGGAACGTCGGACTCGCAATCGGTCGTGTCGTGTGCGTGGAGTCTCTGGATCGGATCGCCAGGGTTCGAGCTCGCCGGGGCTGTCCACGGAGGCGCGTGCGGTCGCGGGCTGGTCGCAACACCAGGGCGCGACGCAGACTAGGCTGGCGCGTGAGTCTGGCTAGTCGCGGCGGTGGTCAGCGTTCCTCGGCCTTTGGGTCAATGATCGTCGATTGTTGTAGATGTTTGTCCCATTTTTGTTTTGTTTTTCGTGCTTATTTTATCTTTCTTTTCCCCTCATTTTAGGTCTTTTCATTGGTTTTTATTCGTCTTTATATTTTATTGTGCGTCTTGTTCTATTTTAGTTTTATTTGTGTTTTCCGTATATTTTTCTGATTTTTCTTTGTTGTTGGTGTGCAAGGTGGAAGATTCGGGAAGAGTTGATTTTCATGATAAATGGACCGGGTGAGCATGGTTAAAGAGAACTTTTCGTTGGGAGTACACGAGAGAAGACAGAACCAAATTTGGGGGTTGTACGAGCGTGTACAAGCCTAAAACATGAAGTTTGGCGACTAAACCACGAGGCTCCCAAGTGCCGCGCCACGCCGGTGCCACAACACGTACAAAGGTCCCAGGAGGTCCCACCATCGCGCCGCGCAACTGCCATGAGTTGGACAGACACCTGATATCGCTCCCTCGCACCGCGGTGGACAGCATGCTGCAGCGCCTACCACGTTTTTTTCTCCCCAGCACAGCTAGCGAGACCTCCACGCCGTGAAGAGGGATTCTGCCGCGCCGCTGTGCCGTCCCACACCGTGAAGACCTGCTGTGACGCGCCGCGGGACTGTCCCGACCCCCGTCAGAGCAAATGACTGCTCCTCATTGTTATCTTGTTCAATACATAAATGTACTAGTGCAACTAATCAGTCAAGACAAACTATACCGTTGACACTACAACCATTCGGATGGGGTGTTCATTTTCATCTAGGTTGTGAATAACAATTCTTATTTCGCAAGTAACTGATAGAGTGATCTTTGGTTCTCCCGAGGACGACCCACTATATCCTGCAAAAAATTAGAACAAAGAACTTGTTTAATCTAACATGATTCTCATTCATAAAGGGTAAAAGTGCAATATCATCTAAAGCCAAGCTTTCAGTATATAACACTAACTGTAATACCCCGTTTTATTGTGGATTATTTCAAAATAAATATTGATTATTTTTATTATTGATTATCTTTATTATTATTATTATTATTATTATTATTGCTATTATTTATTTGTTGTTAGTAATA
>CACSLK010001884.1:21276-40811 GCA_902706635.1 Striga hermonthica
AATGTTTGAAAATGAGTAGCGCCGCCATGTGTTTTGAAATAAATTTTGAAAAAATTATCCTGAATTTTTACAAATAAAAGTGGGGCGTTACACTAACAATCTCCCACTTATACTTAAAGATTTCACTTTTACAAGTATTGTCCTATCCATCTGTAATTCTTAAAGACCTATGTCGATCCTATCGTCATACACCTGACTCCCATTCCCTCCACGTTTTTTACGGAGACTTTCCCCGACAAACTCTTCGTGAAAGGATTAGCTAGGTTTTCCCCTGATGCAATCTGGACAACATCAATGTCTCATCTACCAACTATATCTCGAATGAGATGGTACTTGTGCTCTATGTGTTTGCTTGCTCTGTGGGCTCGTGGTTTCCATGAGTTTGCTACTACACCACTTTTATCACAGTACGCTTCTAAGTTCACTAAGAAGTTTCTGAGCCAAACTGCCTCTTTCACTGCCTCTGAGGCTGCTATGTACTCGGCTTCCATGGTGGAGTCTCCTATGCATTTCTGCTTAGCACTCCTCCATGAAATGGCTCCACTTCTCATGGTAAACACATAACCTGAGGTTGACTTACTTTCATCCCCGCCTGACTGGAAATCAAAATAATTGTAACCTAAAAGTAACAAGTTGTCTGCATGGTGAACTAACATGTACTCCTTAGTCCTTCATATCAAACTGCTTAGACAACCATACCTTTATGTCTGACAACTCCTTCTATATGTTTCTAATAAGAAGTATGTCATCTATGTATAAAAAACACTGCCACTCCCACTTATTTTCTTGTACACGCAGTACTCATCCAGACATTGAGTGAACCCGTACGAATGGATCACATCATCGAATCCAATGTTCCAAGATCTTGAAGCTTGCTTCAGTCCATAAATAGACCGATTAAGCTTAAACACTAGATGCTCACGACTTTTAGCAAGAATCCCTCTGGTTGCTATATATAGATGTCTTTCTGAAGATTTCTTTTAAGGAATGCCATCTTGACATCCATATGTCAGACATCATAATCTATATGAGTGGTACAACCAAGAGAATCCGAATGGACTTAAGCATAGCTACTGGAGAAAAGGTCTCATCATAGTCTATACCCTCAATTTGGGTATAACCTTTTGCAACAAGCCTAGCTTTGAAGGCTTGCACCTCCCCATCCTATTCTCTCTTTCTCTTATAGATCCACTTATATCCAATGGGCCAGACATGATTAGAGTCCATTGACCCCATTTCGCTGTTTATTGTAACATTCCATGAATTTGCATCTTTATCTTGGAGTACCTTATTGTAGGTCCTTGGGTCCAATTCTAGGTTTCCTGGAATTGAGTCTGAAGACTCTCTAAGCTATCCATCGGTCAGATAAGTAAGAAACCCTCCCACTACGATGAGGTACTATCTGCACTGGTACACTCTCAGTGTACCGTGTTGTAGCATTATGTGGTTTATCTACTTGTGCACTCGGTGGGGAACTGTCGTCCTCACCCCTCAAATCCTCTAAGACTAGTCTACTCGTGAGCTGATGATTCGTAGTATAGTCTTCTTCCAAGAATCTAGCATTCGTGCTATTGGGATAGCCCTCGTGATTTCGAACGTTTCTCCAACTTGCCAGCTTCCTGCACTAACACGTGTGCAAGGCCACCCCATACACAAAACTGTGAGAAATTGGGCTTGCGCCCTTTCCACATCTCATAAGGAGTAGTCTCACCTGGATTTGAAGGAACCATGGTCAGGATATACGATGTCGTTTCCAACGGCATACCACATAACGAATCTGGTAACCTTGAATAACTCATCATCGATCTAACCATTTCCATTAGAGTCCTATTTCTTCGCTCGGCAACCCCGTTCTGCTGGGGTGTGCCGGGTGCAATCAGTTGGGTTTTAATCCCAGCTTCCGATAAGTATGTCCTGAACTCTCCAAAGAGGTATTCGCCACCTCAATCAGATCGAACGACTTCATATTTTTACCATGAAGCTTCTCCACAACTGCCTGATACTACTTGAATTTCTCAAAGGATTTGGACTTGTGGTGCAACTGGTAAATATACCCAAATCTTGAGTAATCATCAATAAAAGGAAAAATACTTGAAACCTCCTCTAGCCTGGATCAACATTGGACCACACAAATCAGAATGAATCAATCCTAGCACTTTTGGGCTCCTATGCCCCTTTGTCGAAAATGGCCTCTTGGTCATCTTACCTTCTAGGCATGAGTCTTCCAATGGACCGAGGTGTCCACTTGCCACTAACTTTTGAATCCACCTAAGGTTGATGTGTCCAGTCTAAGGTGCCAAAGATATGCTTGATTCATCTGCAAAGACTTCTTCCTCTTATTAGATCTAGTCATGAGATTATTCAATTCAGTTTGTTGCAGTGTGGGAGAGTTTGGTTTAAGAACAGATAAATTGCCAACTAATGAACCAGAATAATTGAAACGATTGCCATAGCGAATAATAACCATGTAATTAAATGTAAATGAAAAACCACCCATAACAAGCATAGTAATTGAAATAAGATTCTTTCTAAAACTAGGAACATAAAGGCAATGTCTCAAAACCAAACTACTACTATCAAAAGATAAAGTAACGTCTTCCACTGCAACAGCTGCCACTTTCGTAGCATCCCCCATGTATATGCTGATCTCTCTCTCCCTATGCCGCCTGGTTTCCTGGAACCCCTGCAAAGAATTACAGACATGATCCATGGCTCTAGTATCTACACACCAGGTTCTGGTAGATACAAACCCTAAACATGTTTCTACAACATTAACGAGATAGTTACCTTACTTGAGGAAAGGGCAGTCGATCTTTTGTCCCGATATCGCAGCTCTAGACGACTCCATTGCTTCCTGAACAGAGCTCCTCTTCCTCTTTATCCCTCGGATATAGAGGACGATGCTATCTCATGTTCTGCAAGAATCATCTCTCGCTCTTCATGGATAATCCTCTCAGCCGCCTCAAGTTCCCCAGTCAGCTCAGCCGCTGACAGTTTCCGAAGAATCATGTCATAACTGTAGCAAAGCTGATTGAGGTCCTTATGCAGTGTGAAGAGTATTATGTCAACCTTGATGCTTTCATGAATGCGAGCACCCTTAGATTCCATACAAGCGAACTGCTCCATTAGCTTCTAGACATGTTGCCTTGCGGGAGTGTCCCTAGCCATGGTTAGCGACATGACAATGTCCAAGTTCCTCTTCTAATCAAATGGTTTGGGATTAGCAAGTTTTTTTTTTTCTTTTAGAATGACAAATAACGGATTGAACAACATGATGAATAAGCCTGAGAATCACGAAAACAATTTTACAGATTAAACACTTCGAATTTAACTGCTAATATTGACATCCTCAAAACAATATTAACTTAAATTCATCGACATCTCAAAACCCCGTGAGTAATGCATGATACGAGGGTAACCCTACACAACTCAACATTTGCCAGAGAAGGGCTTTTCAAAGGCCCATTAATTTTATAAGTCCAAACAAAATTCATAACGAACGAAATTAATAGTCGGTTTCCATTTGGCCATATAATAGAATTCAGCCCCGAGGGGGTTAATAAATTTAATCGTATTCTAAGTGAATCCCGTTTCTCAATTCTAAGGTCGTCAAATTTGATTATACGTCGTCCGAGGGGAAGCCCGTACGCTCTCATTAGATTTCCTTTAATCATTTAATTTAGAAATTCGTCCTGCTAATTTTCTACAATTAATTTTCGTGATGTCAACCGAGGGGGAGCCCATACCGCAATTAATTAATTTACCGACAAATTAGAAATGGAGGCCTTATGAATTTTACAATTAACTTTAATTCAAAATCTCTTCTCAAACTTCGTATAATTTAAATGAGGATTTTTAACTATTTAAATATTTATGTAATTCTAAATTAATCATATATAAATGCAATAATTAATTAACATGCATAAACAAATATGCAATTCCAAATTAATCCCATTAAAATATAATAAATAATTAATATGCATAAATAAATAAATAAAAAATGGCATAATAAATTTAAATAAATAAATAAATAAATCCACTATTTTGGCCATTAAATATTGAGTCCCCCAAAAACAAGAAAACCTTGTATATTCTTTCCTTGTTCAACTGGAGCTCCCACTACAGTAGAATCCTGGTTGATATCATACTGCTTTCCCTCTAAGTAAAACCTCTCCACAACCGATCAGCCTCCCACCGCCGCCAGTGGTTGGAAATCCGGCGGCAATATCTTCTTTTTTTTGTTCGACACGTGCTTCGCGCGTTTCCACTAGCCTCCGGTCCGGTTAGATTTTCGAGTCTCATTGATCTCTTCTGATCTCCCGGTCATCAATCGACTATCAAAATACGAAAAATATAATTTATAAAACTAAATAATCCGATCCTAGATCCAACGAATGGATGTACATGTTTTATAAAAAAATAATTAAATCTATCTAGTCAACCCCCGGACGAATAATTGTTATAAACATTCATTCATAAATTCCTCGACATGTACGAGGCTTTAAAAACAAATTTAAAAACCATACATCACATTCAACAACATTCATCAAACACATAGTCGGCCATAATAGTGGATTAAACTACTTCTTGAAAAAAACGAGTTATACGAATATAATCCAATTTATGGCTGCGTTTGAACATATCTTGTCAAATAAAGTCGTAAAAATTCAAACATTGTATAAACTGAATTAACCAAGTTCTTTGATACAACTTGTTGGGATCTATGTGGATCTCGTTATGTACAAGTCACGAATTCCGTAGCTAATGTAAACCTATGCACAAGGGATCTAAAAGTTTGACGCATAAAACTTAAGACTTAAAATTTATGGCGATCTGGCTGATCTTCAAACGGATGACCGGGATGAATACACGAACTGGATTGGATCACGAACAGAATGTCGGGCTCGCAATCGGGTCGGGCCTTATGCGTGGAGTCACCGGATCGGATCGCTGGGACTGTCGGGCTCGGGACTTTCCACGAAGGCGCGTGGGGTCGCGGGCTGGTCGCAGAACTGGGGCGCATTGCGGGCTGGTCTGGCGCGTGAGTTTGGCTGGTCGCGTTTGGTTCCGGCTGGGGTCGCGGCGGTAGTTGGCGGTTTTCGGCCTCGGGTCGTGGATCGTCGATTGCTGTCGATGATCACCGGGTCTCGAACACATATGGATTTTCTACTATATATCTCAAACACCCTCTTCAACTTGTAACAGTAGAGCAACAAGAAGAAGATAAAGCTCGAATGAGAACTGAGAGAGAGATAGAGAGAGAAAGAGAGGGAGAGAGAGAGAGAGAGAAAGAGAGAGAGAGAGAGAGAGAGAGAGAGAGAGAGAGAGAGAGAGAGAAGGGGGTGCGCTGCTTGCGTATGAATAATTGTGATGTTCTCTTCTCTTCCCATGAGCTTAATGATGTATATATAGAGCTGTAGTAGGGACCCTTAAGAGATTAGGAATAGGGCTCCTTAATTAATTAAAATATTACTGTAGCGCCCCGTTCAAATATGAATTTTTCGAATATTATTCGTTGGCATTGTTATTTATTATTTGAATTAATTGTCTACATTGTATTATCGTTCGACATCTTCTCATTTAGATTTATTGTATTTAATTAGATGTAATCTAATTAATATAATAAGTTGTGTTATTCGATTTATTTCGTTACCAATCGAATGATCGGGAGTTCTTGTCATTGCGTTGTATATTATTCCCGGCCCAATTGAGATTAATTTTCAGCCCAAAATATTAAGTTTCGCCTTGATTTGTTCGCCTAGAGGTCACTGCCCAAATCATTGTATATAATTGTTTGGCCTGTTAAATCCAAAATCTGCAACATTTATCTTTTCCCCTGCAAGACCGCGTCTTCATCTCCAACCGATCAGATTTGTTGCGATTTTCCGGCGTAATCCTTCGTACGATCGCACGTTACTCTCTTACTCACCTTATTATATTCGACTGAGAGAGAGAGACTTCTTCATCATCAAACTTCACCTTCTCAGTAGCAGCCCCTGTTTCTGTTAAAAAAATAATATAAAAAAAAATAAAATTTGAACCTGCAAATTTCCGCCGCTGAACCTTCTTCTCCGACAAGACCATCCATCTTCCGAGCGACCTCCTGCCATCGTCGACCCCTCAGTAGCAGCTCCGCCGTGAGTCGTGCACAATCCAGTCGCCACCCCATCTCCGAATAGCAGAACCAGCTAGCCCAACAACTCCATTCGAGAATCTCCAGCAAAGCTCCGCTCACCATTCTTTCCGGTGAGACCTTCTCCTGCTGCCGTCAACCGTTGTCAGTCTCTGTTAGTCCTCGTAAACCCTTCGTGAGCAGCCCTCAGTCCGACCAAGAGATCACAACGACAGTTTCATCGAGGCTTCGGAGTTCCGAGTTTGTTCGTTCGACCTGTTTGTTAGGTATGCTTTTCAGATATCTCGTAGATTCCTGAAGAGAGGTAATCTATTACGAACCTTCTTATTATTTTGTTCGTACTCATGTTTATCGTTAAAAAATTGTCATGCTCGTTGAACCGTTTCTTTTCGGATCATTTTCGGTTCGTTCATATAGCTTGATTTTGATGTTTCTTTTGGGTTCGTTCGTTGAATTTCGTATATTTATTCGTGCGAAATATTAAATTGACGTGGACATGTTGGAACTCTAGTTTTTGAAAATATCGAGTGTCTTTGCGGATATGATTAATTCGTTTAAGTTCAGAGTCCCGATATTATTTTTCGAGTTGTTGTTGTGTTATAGTTCGTAAATGTTTAGTTCGAACTAACTTATCATTTCGTTATCTTGCCACAAATTCTTTTTATAAGGTTTCAAAATCTCGGGAAAATTTTTATGTTTGTAATGATCGAACCGCTTTGCGAAATAGCAACTGAAAACCTGTACCGAAAGTTCCCTATTCAGTCTGCTGTATGTCCTATCTTATCCGCAGGATTCGTCTTATTTTATGTTTTTCGTTAAGTTCACGGCTATGAGTGTGGTTCAGTGGTCTTCTGTGCTCTATTCCTTGAGTGAGGTCACATGTTCGAATTCCACCCTTGCAGTAGCTATTTTATTTTGCTATTCTTCTTCTGACTAGAGGTAGAATTTGCGCGGGCCGTCTAGCTCGCAGTTGGCCCGCGCGCGGCCCAAACATCTCAACACTTCCCAGCCAGCGCGGGGAGCCTGCTTCCCACACCTCCTTTGGCCCGCGAACTCGGTGTAAGCCCGCGCCCTTTTCAGCTAGAAACAGGCCTTGTAGTCTCAGCCTATGAGTGTTTTCCTCGGCCCAAATGCGAGTTAGGCCCAATGCATGGCAGATTTTGGGCTAGTGTTTGAGAGGCATCCAAGTTCGATCTTTTGAACCGTTTTTGAACCGTTTGGCATACTGGAAGTCGTTTGTCGCACCGATTTTAATTTTAAAAAATTATTTTCAAATGAGAAAAATTTGGAAAAATTATTTTAAGTCCCGCGACTCCAATTTAGTTCTTCGAGTCCTATTTTTCTAAAATGTGAGAGTTCCAAGTCCACGAAAAATTTGATTAAAACCCTTAAGCATTAATTTTGATTAAGTGGGGTTTTATGTTAAATTCAAGAAGTGAGATAGATTATTGATGTATTATCTCGCTTAATTGTAGGTGTTTGAGGAGTCGAGCCCTCGCCCTACTTACCTGCTATTTCAGTGTGATATTCTACCTCGATTTCTAGGTGGGCTCGTTATTCTAAAATTGTTGTGCCGTAAGTTATTTATGTTTTTGTTGGAATTTGTATGGTCAATGTATGCATGTGAACTATGTGGCCTATCGATGTGAGCTATTACGGCCATCGATATGGTTGTCCCCGTCGATGTAATACGGTGCCTTGCAAGGCAGTCTCCCTAAGTCCCGAGTGGGCCATATCAGACTAAGTCATATGGTGTGCCTTCAATATGCGTGTCGAACTAGGTCACATGGTGTGCTTTCGACATGTACTCCTACTGTCTGGTTGACGAGCTATGTCTCATGGCATGCCCTCGAACAGACCAACAGTAGCTAATTATAGGGGTGTACACATGAGTAAGGTGAATTGATGTGTTTTGATTGGAGATGTGACATGTTGATTGATTTATGTTCGTGCTGCGACCATACCCGTTGTTACGCTATGTTGTTATTTACGTGCATAGTGGTGAGCACCACGGATTTCATTTGTGCTCACCCCCACCTGCTCTTCACGGATGCAGGTTAAGCACGTGTCGGGTTACGAGGAAAAGACGAGTGGGTTGGTCTATTGATTATGCTTTATTATGCTTCCTCTTCTGAATAAATGTGTGGTCCTTGTGAACCTCCTTTTGTTGAGATATGTTGGAAACCGTTTTAAAAACTTATGTTTTTTTTTTTTAATTGTAGGACCAATGGTTGTTGGATATTCTTGTTTGAATTGTCTCTTGAATATCATGTGGTCTGATTATGCATGCTATGATGTTTAGCTTATAATCATGTGAAATTGTTGTTTTGTCGATTAATGAAAATCATGCGAAAACCGGGTAATGAATCCCCATGCGACTGGATACGACTTGGTTGATGTAAATGTCTTGAATAATGCCCATGATTTCGAAAATGAGTTCGAAAAATGTTTTACTGATTTTTAGAAAATTCGAAATTTCTTTAAAATCAAAAGTGGGGCGTTACATATACTGTGGGCCAAACCCACTATTCTAATTAATTAAATAATATTATTGACCACCAACATAAAATTATTGCACTCCCTTTTCCAAGCCCAATTTACAATTGAGACTCCAATAATAATTACTCGAATTATCTCCCAATGTTTAAGATATAATGTCTATTAATTAATTCAATAACTGACAATCAAGAATTAATTAATTTATTATTATTTCACCGAAACTAGCTCTCGTTCATCATATTCTTACTATGCCTGAAATTAATCCACCTGCAGGGTTTATCATAATAATCCTTCATGGACTCACTCCGGGGGCATCATCAAACTAAACGTATATGGTTGTCATAAATATCCCAATAGCACATCATGCACGCAGTAATATTAATCAAGACAGTAGGAATATTAATTCAGTGAACTGAACCTCACCCAAGTGAATCAAAATAATATTTACTGCATATATATGTTTATTTAATATCTTACGGGTTAAGAGAACCTAGTAATTAATCGAGGCTTAGTAATCGGACAGGGCTTCATGTCCCTTGTTGTAAGTCCTTTTACCAAAGTTAAATCAAAAGATTCAAACACCGAGTCGTCTCTCAAGGAAGGTTGGCCGGATTAAATCGTACGTTTATTCAGTCACAGAAAAAGAAAGTTTGTCCTAAACACTGTAATTCAAATTTGTTGGTTTTTTATTATCAACTACGAATACTCAATTAAAATAAGACGCACTACCAATTCCAATCGAAATTCAAATGATGTTGAGGAAATAAGGAATCGGAGATACTCGTATAGGGTTCTCAAACAATTAATAAGCGCTTAACCACTCAGTTAAGAGATAAAATAACATACTCGTTTAGAGGTTGGTTCTCAATAACTGTTCGTAACAGGACAAGTCTCTCAAGCCTATATATATGGTTCTCACACAATTAATAATCTTTTGATTTAATGCCATACAGGGATATCAGAACCGACAAGTCAACGACCCGTTCTCCAACAACGTACAACCCGGGGTGGAGAAACCACCCACACTTCTCGTGGTCCAGCAACAACAATGTCCTACAGCCTCGACCAACTTCATTCCCCAACAGCAGATGAGGCCAAATTATCGTCAACAACAGCAACAACAGGCACAAGGGGTTAGACCGAGTTCGTCAAACTAAGATGACAAGCTGGAAAAGATCCTTCAGTTTATCACAAACCAGGGTTTATCAATCAAGCGTCTTGAGACGCAAGTGGGCCAGCTTGCCACGAGAGTTGGGAACATGGAGGTTGAGTCAGACAAGGGGAAGCTTCCAAGCCAGCCTGAACAAGCCAAGGCAATCACAGTGCTAAGGAGCAGGAAGGAAGTTGACAACCAAGTGAGAATGCCCGAGACAAATGACCCTAAGCCGACCGACCGACCCAAGAAATCACGAGAGAACATTGAGAAGAACACAGAGGCCAATTCGAGAAATCCTATAGAGTGTTCTATGCTACACAAGTCCCCAAACCCATACAAGCCGCGCATCCCTTTTCCGAGTAGACTTCAAGATGAGAAGCAGGAACCGCAATTTCGATACCTTTACAACATGCTCTAAAAAGGAAATGTCAACTAACCACTTCTAGACGTGATTAAGAATATGCCTTTGTACGTTAAGTTCTTTAAAGACTTGGTGACTAAGAAGAGGAAATTTGGAGATAGAGAAAAAGTGGTGGTTTATGAGGCAGCGAGTGCTATGCAGCATGATCTTCCAAAGAAAGAATGAGACCCCTGGGGTTTTGTGATTAAAATAGCCCACGGGAATATAAAAGAAGCTTCGGGATGCTTGACCCCGGAGCGGGATTCAATATTATGCCGTTTTCGATATTTTAGCGGCTCGATCTCAGAGACTTGAGACCCACTCGTATGTGCCTACAACTCGCAGATCGTTCGATCCGATATCCCAAGGGAAGGTGGAATATGTTCTTGTTCAAGTAGAAAAGCTTATCGTCCCGGTGGACATTATGGTGCTCGATGTACGGGACATACATGAGAACGAGAAAGACAATACCATCCTCAATTTGTTGTGTGAGAATGGGTCGTTTCTCAATTTGTTGTATGAGAAAGGGTCGTTTCTCAATTTGTTGTATTTTATTAGAGTTAAATCAAAAGATTCAAACACCGAGTCATCTCGCAAGGAAGGTTGGCTAGATTAAATCGTATGTTTATTCAGTCACATAAAAAGAAACAATGTTCTAAACACTCTAATTCAACTTTGTTGGTTTTTGATTATCAACTACGAATACTCAATTAAATTAAGACGCACTACCAATTCCAAATGAAATTCAAATGATATTGAAGAAGTTAGGGGATCATAGATACTCGTATATGGTTCTCACACAATTATAAGCACTTAACCACTCGGTTAAGAGATCAAATAACATACTCGTTTAGAGGTTTGTTCTCAATAACTGTTCGTAACAAGAGAACAAACATGAACAAGTTATTATCTCAACAATTAACACATAGGCAATACATTGAAGAACAAACCTATTTTAGACGAGCCACGTTCAATCAATTTCTCCCCTTTCGGTTCTACAAATTGATTAATTAGATTAGAATGATGATCAAGCATCTAACCCTAGATTAGGCATAACTCAAATAGATTGAATGGTAAGCAAGCATACATGAATCTCAATCGAACCAAAACGAATATCTCCTATCCCCAACAAACGGTAGCCACTCATCGCAATTTCAACACAAGAATACACATCAACCCAAGCACACAACATCATAACAAAATGAGAAAAGATGCTTACGATTAATAAGAAATCCAATGTCGAAACAATGAGCAATCCAAATCCGAAAGCGAAATCTTGAGGTTTTGCACCTTACAAGATTAAATCCAAGAGAAAGAGGAGAAAGAAGAGAAGAAATATGTTTTTGGTCGAGATAGTATTAAAAATACAAAAGTACATAATGAATATAATGCCCTAGGCTTGATATTATCTTATTTCGTCCGTAAAATTGCATACAATAATAGTTCTGAAATTTGGGCTTTCTAACGCCGCGACGCGAGGCCTGTCGTGGCGTCGCAGATGCAGGACTAACGGCATGGCAAGAAAGTTCATCGCGGCGCGACACCTGAAGACTCATGAGGCTGCTGTTCGCGTCGTGGCACTTGCGCGACGTGGTAGTGATGTTTCGCCGAGGCGCGACGCCTGCCGCGGTGCAAAGCTTAGAAATCTGGGGCTCTGTCGAGTTCGTAGCGCACTCGCAGCGTAGAGATCCCATTGCAACAATGCTGCCGCGGCGCGGCGCGACGACTGGAAAGGCTGACGCTCGGGTTGATTCGCGTCGAAGGCCGGGACGTATGGTGTTCGGTTACTCTTCCTCCAAATGTGTGATGAAAATTCGGAACCTACGCACCACCAAAGATGAGAAAAACACGTAAAATAGGCAAGACAATAGAAAATATCGAAAATGAGAAATAAACGGCACAAATGCAAAACGAACAGCTAGAGGACCAAAAGAACTAAAAAGATTCCTAAAAACGGGGGTAAAAGCTAACAAATAAACAAATAAAAAGATAACAAAAATAGGACAAACATCCCTCCTCGCGTGACGAGGCGTCGGTTCCGCAATGAGACGGATGATGTGGGGGATACGAGCTCCCAGACCGTCCCCCCGCCCGAACATGACGATAGTGTCCCTGTCGAGGGGGAACCACAAGGCGAGGCCAAGGAGGGCGAGACCGTGGTGGGCCTTGAACAGGAAATGTCGGCCCATGTTCAACAAGATAAGGCGACGACCTTCCTCCCTATCGACCCGAAGAGGAAGGCGCATTTCCTCAAGGAGTTCCCAACCTTCCCGGATGAATGGTACCTAGACTCGAAGTCCACGGTAACGATTAACATTCCCAACCCCTATCACCTACAGAGCAGGTGACCACGGAAGCTCAGGCCCCTATGGCCTCTTGGACTCCGACAGCCGAGGCCATCATCTCAATGCTGAGCCCGACGCAACTAATTCAACATGCGGTGGGTTTGATGTCCCGTGCGGTAGTCGAGCTGGTGCACGCCTCGAAGAGGCCGCAGAAAGAAGGCATCGACTACTGAATATGAATAAGGCCCATGGAGATTGCGAGGGGCGTATTCATTCCTTGAGCGACAAGGTGGCTCGAATGTCAATGTTGTAGAACGAGCTCTTTGTCCAGCGAAGCGAGACCGTGAAGGCCCAAACAGAGGCAAATGAGGCCTAATATGATTTGTCTCTGGAGCGTGCCGAGTGTCTGAAGCAAATGGACACTTGGGAGAAAAGGCTGAGGGCCGAGATAGTCAAGAAGAAGGAGCAGAAAGCGGCCGAACTCGCCAATGTCGACAGGATGCCTATGTCTGAGCTGGAGAAGGTGCATTCCAAGTATAAAGAGTACATGGTTCAGCTCGAGGCCCACGCCAACAAGATGAAGGCCCTCACTATTGTCTTCGCCCAGGTTGCCAAGGAGAAGTATTAACCCGTTGCCCCAAACCTCGGTCCAGTCCTACGCCGAAGTTCAGGGCCAATTGATGGAGGAGATTCGCAATGACATGGACATTAGCACTGCGTTCAACTGTTACTGGTTATTCCAATTTCTCGACCATGTACTGCTCTCTCTAGACGACTTCAGGGCGATCATGGCTGAGAAGATGACAAAGCATGACCTGCATGCCAGCCTCGAGGGGATGGTCGGCGAGGTGGATGAGGACGAGGCCGTTGTGGTCCACCATCTCAGGGGCTGGTGATGAATAGACTGTCGACTTCCAAAAGTTCGGCCCCAAGCCTTCCGACAAGTGGTGACTTGCTCCTGGGGAGAATATCACGAAATACGAGCCCTTCCAGTCTGGCGGGGACGACAGTGTGCCAGACATTCTTGGCCGGACTGACAGAGTAACGGGTGACGAGGATGAACGTTCTCAATTCCTGGCCTATGCACCATTTTATTGACCGTGTGTGGTCATTTGAACACATTTTATGTTATTTGAACTTATTTGGTTGTTTTTTCGGTTTTTGTTAGTTATTTATAGAAGCGCTTGATCCATTATAATCTTTTGTGTCATTGACGTGCTTCATGCTCTTTATCTTCATGGATATGTGCTTGTTATTATTTACGTCAGCTATTTCAGCTCCCTTTCATATTTCAACGTCTTGGTGCCTTTGTTAAGTTAATCATCGTGGTGTCGGGCTATTGATGAGCTCGGCTAGTAACCATTATTTGGAATTTTATTTATTCTATCCACTTATTGAACCAGGCGGTAGTATTTCCTGGTCGGGCCACTTAATTGAGTTCGGGTCCTAATTATTACTTTTTCACGTCGGCGGCTGTGGCCTGATCGGGCGACCTTGTTGAGCCCGGCTTGTGCAGTTTCTTAGCACATCCTTACGTGGCAGCTTACCTAGTCGATCTATTTGTCGAATCAAGCAGCAGCGTTGCCTGGACGAGCTTCTTAATCAAGCTCGGCTCCCAATTATTACTTGGAGTGTTACATGCTCGATCCGCTTATCGGATCGGGCGGTAGTATTGTCTGGCCGTGCTTCATAATTGAGCTCGGTTCCTTATTATTACTTTTTCACGTTGGCATCTATGGACAGACAGGGCTACCTTGCTGAGCCCGAATTGTGCAGTTTCTTAACACATCGTTATGTGGCAGCGTACCTGTCCGGGTCACTTATCGGACCTCGGCGGTATTTGGCCTGACCTGACTACTTTGAGCCCAAATTGTGCAGTTTCTTAGCACATCATTACATTAATTATGCCACTTCGAATCGATCTACACTTTGACTTCCTAACCACCGAGATAAAAGAAAATTACATTTCTTACATGATTCCATCTAATTGCTCACATAACGCAATTTACAAAATGCTAAAGACCTGGACCTATTGGTAAAACTTTTTAAGGAACGCCAAGTTCCAAGGGTACTGGTGAGGGGTGCCGTCCAGGTGTTCAAGACGGTAGGCCCCATCTGGGAGGACCTCGCTGATCTTGTAGGGCCCTTCCCATTTCGGTTTGAGAGGTCCGGGGTCTGGTCCCATCACCCTTTTGAGGACCAGGTCGCCAACCTGATATGAGCGCGGTTTAACTTGAGAGTTGACGTATCTCTCGCTTCGCCTCTTGTACGTGGCATTTTTGAGCTCGGGCTGTGATTGGTGCTCGTCTGTTAGGTCGAGGTTCGCTCTCAAGTACTCAGAATTGGACGTTTCTTCAAATTTGGTAATGTGTCGAGAAGAAGTTCTTGATACCATGTTCTTCGCAAAATGCCTCTAGCTTCTTTCCTTCGAACTACTTCCCATTGTCCGTGATGACGGAGTTCGGTACCCCGAGTCGACATATGATGGATTTCCAAAAAAGTCGATCATCTTTTGTTTGGTTATGGTGGAGAGCGGCTCGGCTTCCGCCCACTTCATGAAATAGTCGGCGGCGATGACGGCATATTTCACTTTGCCTTTTCTGGTAGGTAGGGGACCAATCAGATCGACATCTTACATGGCGAATGGCCACGGGCTGAAAACTTACTTCGAGGGTTGAGAAGGTTGGATGATGTTGGGCGCGAATGTTTGGCATTTGGCGCACTTTCGAGCCATTTCCAGGGCATCCTTCTTCAAGCTCGGCCAGCAATAACCCTGCCTCAGGACTTTATAGGCGAGGGCGTATCCTCCGAAATGATTCCTGCACACGCCTTTGTGGATTTCTTTAAGGATATATTCAACCACCTTCTCGTCCACGCATTTGAGTAGAGGTGTCGAGTATCCTCGCTTGAACAATTCGCCAGCCACGATCGTAAACCGAGCTTCCCGCACACGAAGCTGCCTGGCCTCTTTTGGGTCAGCTGACAACGCGTCGGTCTCGAGATACAATCAGATCGGGACCATCCATCTCAGAACTTTGTCTCTAGTGGTCTGTTCAGCACACAAGACAGAAGTGCCGAGTGTTAGAGGTATGCTGCAAACATTCGGTTTTCCAGTATCTATCAATTCCATTTTGATCTGGCCATCATGTTTCGATCAAAATACATATGCTTGCAGTTTATTTATTTATGAAATTATACTCCTTGTCTTACATTGAGATAGTGTGGTTCGAAGTGCTTCGAACAGAAAGATCACCTATCGGTTCCTTGTAAGACTAAACTATTCGTTCACAGTCTAGACAGGCAGTGCGACCCCTCTTGGAAAAAGACTGTAGTGTATTCTTAATTCAATTGGTCTTTGACTGGAGAATTACACTAGCACTTATGATAAGTGTTGAACAGGAACACGGAAGGATATGATTATGAGACTCACTGATCGTTGTTGTAATCTACACCTTCAGTAATTGATGCGTACTCTTAAGCTGTAAGATAATATAAAATGGGCATATGTATTCATTACTTATTTATTTGATTTATCAAGGGTGATTCCTATTTTGCTAGGATGGCATACTCGGTATTTTGGTAAATAAGTGTGTTGATATGATGTGTCGTTATAAATTATTTACGATCACTGAGTCCCAGTGCGCTGGGTTGATGACGTCCCCGAAATGAGCTCAGGAATGAATATTATGTCAAGCCCTGCAGGAGGATGTGTTCCGACATAATGATTAAGGATCTGAGTGGCACTAGTTTCGGAAATGAATAAGAAGTTGATTAATTATTTTGTTAGTGATTTAATTAATCAACGAATGTTATATCTTAAGCATGGGGATATAAATCGATCAATTAGATTAATATAATTTATTCAAGTGGAGGTTCGAATTTATTGCATAAATTGGAGCTAAATGGGGACAGCAATAATATTACTCTAGTGGAATATTTTATTATTTAGTTCTATTTAGGAATTAAGAATTAATTATATTCCATAATTAAGATTCCATTAAGAGATGAATATTCTTTCTAGAATATTACCTAGGGTTAGGAGGCTATAGAGTCTTCTAGAAGGTATTAAAGGTTAGGAGGAATAAAACTTCTAGATGGGATATGATATGGAGCATAATTAGGATTCCTAAGCCTAATAGGATAAGCTCATATTTCGCACCTCCTTAAGTTCCCTAATGTACCCTATAAATACACCATGTCCCAATCTCTTCTCCTAATGCGTATGATCCGATTTTATGGTTCCCATTCGAAAGAGAAAAATCGTGTTCTTCATATATTTGAGAGTTAGGGAGTTACTATTAATCACCCACCAAGATTATTCGAAGGAGGTGTAAAGATTATACATTAGAAGGCTTTAGGGTACAATATATTTGAGCCTTTTAATATATATTAATTTTTCGGCGACCCCAAAAAATTTCGGCGACTGGCCGGAGCTCAGACGGCGATCGGCAACTCGCCGGAATTTTCCCAGCACCTCAATTCGCGCCCAGGTTCTTCAGCATGCGCCCAGGTCCAGTCCACGCGGAGCCCAGGTGTCCCAGCGCACAGCCCATGAAGTCCGTCCAGCACGGCCTGTCCGCGCGTGCGTGTCCACCAGCCCAGGCATGAAGGATCTCCAGTCCACGCGATCCCCAGGTCCAGCGATGAAGCCCAAATCACGGATGGCCCAATTCGCGCAAGGGTCCACTGGAGAGAAAAAGAAAAGAATGCGGACCGCTTCAGCCCTCGCGGCCTGTCCTCAGCCCGATTGCTCTCTCAGCTGCCAGCCCGCGTGAGCCCGCGTCTCAGCCCGCGTTTGAGCCCGCGCTCCCTCACAGATCAGCCCACGTTAGGCCCGATCAAGCCTGCGTGAAGCCCAGCATGTTGGGTCGGCCCCTCAGCACGTCTTCTGTGGCCCAATTGCTTACCTAGCGAGCCCAGCGTAGTGAAAAGCGGCCCAACGCACGGTCTAGCAGTCCAGCTCGAGTCCAGCAGCTACCAGGCGGTCCAGATGTACTCCAGTCCGGTCCAGCTCATGCGAAGCCGGTCTAACATGTTCCAGAAGCCCCGATTCGAGTTCTTGAAGGTTCCCGAGTGGTTCGAGGAGTCCGATTAACCTACCTATGGTTCGAGACAACCCAACGAGGCCGATGAGCAATCAGAGCAATGACGACTGGATTAGAATCGAGAAAGGCCAAGTCCAGTTGCCCATTGGACTTTGGTGTTCAGAAGATCTCCATCAACAGAAATTAGAAACGTCTTGGAGTCGGCAAAAATTTTAAACCGTAAGTCCTAATCCTAACCGTTAGGATTTATTATTCAATAGATTTGAATGTGCAAATTGTCAACGTTCCTAATAGAACCCAAAAACTGTATTAGAGCCCAGGCTAATTTGACTTTGTGCACTATTCGAATAAGGACTTGCGTGATATATGTGTGTTAATTTTGTACAGACGCAGCGCATAATAGATTAGAATTGCAAATAAGTGTGTTTGCAGGTATTCTTGAATCCAACTATTATGGCCCGCATGTATGTTTGTCTTTTAATTCATGTATTTCATTTTATAAGCCTCAAACATGTCAAGGATTTTTGGGTTGGTGAATGCTTGTAATAATTTATTCGCGCGGTGGGACACCTCATAGTTTAATTGCTTTACTAGATCATTCATGTACAACCCCTGCGTGGGTTATAGGATCAATGTATGTAATTTATATTATGTAATTATTCGTTGGACCCGGTAAGCGCGGACATCCCTCGATGAGACGAGGCAGGCTACCCCGCGAACCCGTAGTTGATGGGATACGTGGTACTGTGCAAATGCAAACATACTCGTAGGCAGCTTGTTGTCATATACGATCATTGTTAAGGTGTTTGCAGATGGATACGCACGGATCCAGGTCAACAGAAGTACGGGCGATGGCGGCAGTAGGCACACGCCAACGGAGGAGGCCCGATGACGACTTTCCCAGTGACGACTTGTTCAAGACGAAAAGTGGTAGTCACGGCGAAAAAGGAAATTCCAAGTCTTGAATCGGAAGACCCAGTTCAACAACGACAAGACTGCATTTCCCGAAAGATTGGAGAATGATTAAATGGCCATGATAGTTGGATCTTAGTTCCTCTTTTATTGTTGCCTATTAATCATGCATGTCATTATGTGATTTAATTGTTCTATGTGCAAATTGCCTATTAATCATGCATGTCATTATGTGATTTAATTTTTCTATGTGCAAATTGAATTATTAGGAGCATGTTTAGGAAAATATCTTTAAACTAAAAATTGTATTAAGTGTGTAATGGGGTGAAATAAATAACATCCAAGGCCTCCGTTATAGGTTTGTCAGTGAAGTGATTTAAATCAAGCCCAAAGGATGCTTTATTTCACAGTTCACAAGGACGAATCTCCTTCGGGATGGTTATAGTGAGCTATTTCAAAAGCATACGGGTCACCTAAAGGTGGACGTATAATTTTGGTAGTAAACTTAGGACCAATTAATGGGTTACACTTAAAGTATAAATAATTAAGATATTCCCAAAGAAAAAGGTCGTTTTTATTCTTTTATAAGTTAAATGCGCTGGCCAAATGTTCGACCGACTATTAGTTAAGTATTGTTTGACAGTATGTTAACTAATGAGATTTATCCCTCCACTTGCGACGGTTTGAACCGTAGATGTACATACTCTGTTGCCTGCGGGGATTCGGTGTTTTGAGGTGCTGGTGAATATATTCAAATGTTGTTTTGAGGGGATCAATATTTGATGATTCTATAACCCTTGACTGAACAAAGACTATGTTTGCATGATCCCAGAAAATCAAAAAGTTTTTTCAATTCATTGTCCGTAATACTCAAAGATAATTTACTTGTCCAAACATGATTAGAAATATAACTTGGATAGTGTCTTATTTTGCTGAAGAATACAAGTCGAATGGCATGTGTATCTGGTCTAAGCGAAATAGACATAGGAAGATGAACTGTCATATCCTTAATGCAAGAAAGGTAAATCTTATTCACTGGGAAGTCGAAACTGTAACACCCCGAGTTTTATTAATAAAGGAAAATACTAGCTTTTAGTTTTAAGCT
>CACSLK010001907.1:12298-38537 GCA_902706635.1 Striga hermonthica
TTGTTTTTTTTTTTTTTTGTTTCCGATAAAAAGATAATATGTGGGTGGTGGATTCTTCTTGAATCCTTGATTTGGGAAACTGTACAGGGCCCACCCAGCTCTCTACAGTTCCACACCATGACCTTCATTGGTCACATTGGGGCCACTCCAGGCTGGCCTTCTCCACCTTCTTTGAAGTTAATTTAACTCTCTTTCCCATCTGTTCTTCCTCCTTGTTTTGAAATTCAACCACTTGAAGATCTTGCTCCTTATCTCTCTCCCTTTTCCAGCCACTGAAAGATATGGAATTCCCTTCAATCACCGGACTTCTCATTAGCCTACTAGCTTTTGCTGCAGCTCTTCTCCATGTTCTCCTACTATCAGCCAGCAGCACTTCAGCTTCAACTCCAACATCTATCAATGGAGAAGTAGCTTCTTCTATCACCATAATATCACTCTTCTATCCACCATCTTTCCTGTTCTCCACTTCAGCAATATCCTCTTCATCACCCAAAGGAGACACCATCACCAACTCCAGAGATTGACCACCCTCTTTAGCACTAAGAGCTTTATGAACAGAAGAGCCACCTTCTCTATTCTCCCCTTTCTCAGAATGTGATGGATGCCTCGAGGTACTAGCTGCAGCATTGGTGTCCATTTTAGGATTTGGAGCAGGAGAACTCTCTTTAGGTTCTGAGCCACTATTAATCGAATGTCTGTTCCCATAGATGAAATCAGCAGCTTTAAGCCAGTCCCCAAATTGCCCTTCTTGCAGACATCTGTTTTCAATATCCATCAGCCGAGTTTCACAATTTTTATCAAGATGGCCAGTACACCCACAATAGTAGCACAAATTTACTAAACGTTCATATTTGAATTGAACCATCGTCTGTTGATCCTCGAGCTTCACCACTGTACATCGGGGCAATGGCTCATGCGTATTAATGGTTGCCAATAGCTTAATGAAGCTGCCCTCGTCCCCTCCTAATCTGCAGATAGTGACATTCTTTACCCCCTCAAACACCTCCCCTATTTTCAACCCAACTTCACTGCTCATCCAGTTAAAAGGGACATTTAGTACATGAACCCACAAGTTCACTTGGTCGAAACTTCGATGCCTGCTGGTTAATCCCCTCCGCCATTCTCTTAAAACCAGATATTGATTCTCGAATATCCAACTATGCCCCGCCATAACCCTTTATCTATCATCTTCCGAGGAGAAGATGAATTGAAAAAAATTTGTTTCCAGTTCACGAACCTCTAATCTTTGGTGAAGACCCCAAATTGTAGTCATAGCTCGCTTAACCCCCAGAAGTGAAGCCTTACGGTCACCAATCACTTTCCCAAACAAACTATTCCCACATTCCTCCTCACTCGACGCAATGTCTCTGCACTGTATTTCGACACCCCCAGATTCTTTAACAGATAACGAGAACTTCTGAAGCTTTTTAGTAACCTCATCCCCCAGATCCCCCGGATCCGCCATAAACAACAACAAAAATTCAGAGAATTTCACTATGAAAATCGGATCTCCTTCACCAAAGGAATAAACTCACTCCCACCTGAGAGAATCGCACCCACTCCCACCTGAGAGAATCGCACTTTCGCACTTCAGTAAATTTTATTTTATAAGATAATCCATTCTAATCTATAACTTAATAATTTATAATAATATACTTTTTCATATTATAATTAATTTAATTTTATACTATTATTTTATAATAATTATCCTAAATACTTATATAATTTTTTTATATACTAATATAGTAGTATAAATAATTCTATAATAATTAGTATCATAATAATACTAATTACTAACTAGAAATTTTAATATATATTATTATAAATTATATTATATATAAAAAATTATATTAGTAACTACTATTATAATTTACAATAATTGTACTAATTACTATTATAATTAATAATATATATTATTTTCATATATATATATATATATATTAACTACAATTTCTTTTATGAAATATTAATATTTAATTACTATTATAAAATATTAATATAATTTTATTATTCAAATTTTTAATTAGTTTTAAAAAATATATATTAATAATTATATATTTTAATTAAAAACAAAAAAAAATGCGAAAAAAAAAAAAATTGGCCGCATGCGGCCTCGAATGGACCGACCGGCCATTTGCGACCGCGCGCAGCCGCTACATAAAAAACCGGTCGGTTTTAGCGGCCGCAAATTGACCGGTCGCAACCAAAAATTGCGGCCACACGAGTCGTGGCCGCAGTCGGCGGCCGTCCAAACCTTGACGCGCCGCAGTAGCCGGTCGACACGCTCGACTGCGGCCGCAGTCGTTGGCTGGCCGACCGACAGAGATTTTTTTTAAATCGTTAAATTTGTCAAAAAAAAAAAATTACTTGTGAAGTGGAGAGCCCTTTCCGGTGCGTGAGGATTGTCCCGCCATTTTTTTGAATTTTTTTTGGATTTATTTTCGATTTTTGTATTGAGTTTGTGTTTTTTTTTTTTTTTTACAAAGTTTTTTTTTTTTTTTTGCCCAATGAAATGTTTTTGATGCAATGAAATGTTTTTGATGTTGTTTTTGGCCAATGAAATTGTAAAGGGTTCTATAATTTTTTTGGTTTTTAATGTTTTTTTTAAAGTTTAAGAAAATGAATTTTTTATCATTATTTTTTTAATTGAAAGGGCAAAAATATCTTTTAATGGGGCGGTATTTAGAAAAAAAAAAATGGCAGTGAACGATAACACCTTTAGTTAATGTATTAGGGGGAGTAAAACTTATTCAGTTCATTTATTTATTTATTTATTTTTTCAAAACGGCAAAAAATATTACTCAAACAAAATATATACATAGTTCGGGGCTACATGAGCCCAAGATGCAACAAAGCATAGAGAAGGATACTACAAATCCTTAATAATCAAAATAAAAAGGTGAGTGGATATTAACATTGGCTAAGACATCAGCTTAGGGACCAATGTTGAAATTCCACTCAATAAAAGCAAAGCAATCCCAGGAAAGGATTGGTGCCAAAATGCAAAAATAACTAACCACTGCACCCACCAAAGGGACCTAGTTAGTTATAAAAAAGCCTACCCAAATAAAGAAAGAAATATACAGACCAAAACAAGGAGAAAAGGATCTAAATAGCTGCAAACTCTAGCCAATTTGCTAAAGCAATTCTAACTGTGTCTTCTTCTGATCTTAAAGATTTTTATAACACCCAAAGATTGCGAGTTTTCCACATCCACTAAAGGAGATAGCTTGATAGTTGCAGCCTGTCCTCCATAATTGGTTTGTGGGATGCAAAACAAAGAGAAAACCACCAGCTTTTGAAATGATCTGTGTGCTGCTGAAGTCCATCCCAGGACAATGGAGCTAACTTCCAGATTAGTTTGGCCCTTGGACATCTGAAGAACATGTGCTCTTGAGTTTCTGTTTCTTCACCAAACATCTTACAGGTAGTGTCGTCTAGAATGCCTTTGGTGCTTAAGTTATGTAAGACTGGTAGAGTGTTGTTACTTGCTCTGCAGAGAAAATGCTTGATTTTGTTCTTGATATTGTGTCTCCACATCCTTTGTCTAGCTTTTTTCTCTTCCATCTGACTAGCACTTGATTCAGCTATATCCATCTTTCTCCATTTTTTAGCAATAAACTGGGAGTAAGTTGATGAGACTTAGAATTTACCTTGCTTGTTCCATTCCCAAGAAAGTTTGTCACAGAGATGGGGGTCAAGCCCTTCAATTTTCAGAATGGATGCAGCAATGTCAGGTGGGAATGTCTCCTCAATCAATTTTGTATTCCATCTTCTTCCTGATTCTTCCATGAGGTCTTTCACAGTTTTAAGCTCTGAGTTTTGGCCCACTTCTTTAAAAGCTTGCAAGTTGGGGTAGTTTGGAACCCAAGGGTGGTCCCAAATGTTCACAAAACTCCCATCTCTGATATGGAATCTGACACCATCCCTGAATTCATCTTTGATTTTCCACCAACTAGTCCATAGCCATGAAATAGTGGTCTTTCTCTTTGTTGTGAATAGGCATGAGTCATGGAAGTACTTTCCTTTGATTATTCTGCTAAGCATGAGTTGAGGCTGATTTTGAATTCTCCACAGCTGCTTGAATATCGGTGCTTTATTGAAAGAGTGTAAGTCATGGAAGTTGAGACCCCCAGATTCTTAGGTAAAGTGAGCTTTTTCCAAGATTTCCAGTGAACTCCTTTAGAAAGGTCTTCTTTATTGCTCCACCAGAAATTAGAGAATGCACTGTGTAACACCCTGCCTTATCATGAAAATCAGAGTGCGTTTATACAAACCCTTTTAAACAAAATACTGAATGGTTTGCAAAATATTGTTTCGGAGTGCTACCATAATACATGACTTACTTCTAAATCAGACTGTTTTTAGGAAAACGGACTCACAGTCTACCGACAGTAAAAAAGGACTAAGAATGACGAACAATGAAAAGTCAGCGGAAACTATAGTGACAAAATAGGATAGCAGTGTTATGATCATGAAAATGAGTCTACGGGAGATAGCAACAGCACTGCTATGCCAAATTCAAACTGTACAAAACATAATTTAAACTTTATAAGCATAACTCCTGTAATCATCACCTGCCTGATACCTGAACATCTACCAGCATAAAAATGTCGGACACCATGTGCACACTCTAGTGGGCAGACTAAGGCCACTAGAACCAAGAATGGACCGGCGACCATTCCAAACTTATACATGACATGATAATACATACCTCAAACATGGTAGAATAATTATAATCAATGTAATACCCAGTCTGAGTCCCCACCTGATTGGTCTGAATAAAAAGGTAGTGCTGACAATCGTATCCTGATCAAACTGAAAATAATATAAACAATTACTAAATACTATGCTCAGACTTCTAAAATAACTATTTAAATATGTTAAGATGCTCTACTGAATTTAAACATGACTTTTGGATTTAACCGGTATATTCGGAACCGGCTAAAAATCGGAACTGAACTGACATGATTTTTCTGAACTGAACTGGATCCGGAATTTAACTGAAAATGATACTTAAAACATGAACCGGAATTTAAACATTAAAATTTGGGTTGTACCGGTCCAAACCGGTCTGAACCGGGTGTGAACCGGTCTGGCTGAACCGCCAGTCGGCTGTGACCGGGCGGTCAGTCGCTGGCTCGGCCCATGGTCTGCCGAGGCTGCGGGCGCGGCCGCTGCCGTGCTGGGCATGGGCATGATGGCTGCGGGCCTGCCGAGGCCCTGGCCTATGGTGTTGCGGCGTCTGGCCGCAGCTGAGCATGAACTAGGCCCAACTGGGCGCTACTGGATGCACATGTCGATAACTGGCGTGATCGAACGCTATGTGCGTCGGTTGCCGCACAACTGGGAACAGTCGGGTGTTACCACACACCGTGACGTGCTGCTGAACACATGAGTGCGCCCCCAGGCGCTGTCTGGGCATGACTAGGTACCGCGCGGGCGCTGCCGTGCGACTCGCGCGGTACTGACTACTTGGCAAGCTGTTGGGCGTTGCCCGTGGCCGACTGCTGCGCGTTGGCGTGCGTTACCGCAGGCTGGCGTGCGTGACTGGATGTTGGCGTGCACCCGTGCACTGCCAACTGCTACTGGCTACGGGCAGTGATCATACACGACGCCCATACAATATACATGCACATCACTCGCACCGCATGCATGACTGTCGGTACGCTGCGGCCACTACGTGCGGACAGCGCAAGTACAACCGACCCTCGTCGGCCGTCCGTTGACTTTCTCCGGCAACATCAACATAATTCCACAAAGTATAACATGACATGATCACATAGACTGATTTTACTCAAAATTTACGAACCTTGCTCGATGAACTAATGAAGTGCCGAGGTACGCGCACCATGCGCATATAATCGGCGTTAAGCCAATTCCTCGACCAAACATGAAATATCCATGATCACCAAGAATTAACTGATCATAATACATTATTTTAACACTGTGGGAACATGAATCGCTCGAACAAACAAGATTGCAATGAAAGATAACATGATGCAGTATAAAACAGCCCGTGGGCGTGCACTACGTGCGCTGCCGACGGCTTTAGGCCATTTATCAACCAAACTATTAACTTTCCTCGACCAACATGAATTAACTGAGTATAACATGACATATAATGATCATCTAAACATGAATTGCTCGGAAGTTATCGAATAACATTGGACATCACTCGGCATGAATGAATATGGCCTAAACCGAGCATCACTTAGCATCTTGCCTGAATTTCTGAACTTGAACCGAACAATCTGATTCTAACATGATCCTACTATCATGAATAAGTGATGAAGGTGAAATTACCTCCCCAAGCTCTCAGTGAATTGTGCAAGAACGTACGCGATCCTTCGTCTTCGCATGTGTGTGCGTGAACAATGTCTTAAAAATATCTTAATCTCATTTAGTACTTAATGATTATATAGCTTCGGTAATCAGCTATATTTCACCCCCAAATACTGTCTTTATAGACGAGATAAAGATGGTGAATTTGGGTGAAAATGCTCGGTCAATTACCGTGCACCAAATGTCGCGCGCACACGACCTAAGGTGGCACTTACTAGCTTACTCACCACCCTTAAGGCTTAGTCATGTCTCCACTTCATCCCGAGTCACCATGTGTCCATGGTAATGATGATGATACACGTGAAAAATAAGGAGAGCATTTACTCTCGATTCTTAGTAATCCTAAGCATGGCTTAGGCGTCTAAGGGCGTACTAAGCGCAGTTGTGCGTGTGCTAAGCACAATCGTGCTTATGTTACGCATAAACGTATTTGAACGTTCAATAACCTACGCTTAGGCTAGGTTAATGGGCTATGAACATATTTACTTGATAATACATGATGTTTAAAGCACACTTAGTCATGATTAAGCTCGATAAATTATTTATCGAGCGATTAGACATGAATTAATTGCCGGAAATTATTCCGAACATGACATGATATTTGAAAATTTAATTCGAACGTTCCTTGACTTGAATAACTAATTCCGAACGGTAACGTTGAATAAAATACATATCTCGGAATTAAACATGATATTATATTAATTAACATAACGGGATATTACAATCTACCCCCCTTAAAATATTTCTGTCCTCGGAAATACAAAACGGGACATATATACATGAAACATGAAAGAACATATACATCAGAACTGGAAATCAAGAAAACGAGCGCGAATATCAGCCTCCTGCTCCCAAGTAGCTCCGTGGCGATCCCACTGAATACGAACGAGGGGAACATCATGCTTCTGGAGCCGTCGAACCTGTCGGTCCAACACAGCTACCGGTCGCTCCTCGTACGATAAGTATGGATGGATCTGAATATCAGTATGAGAAATGACATGATCGGGGTCGCACACGTACTTACGTAACATGGATACATGAAAAACATTATGAACACTGGATAACTCGGGCGGTAAGGCCAATCGATACGCAACTTCGTCCACTCGCTCAAGTACTTCGAACGGGCCAATGAATCGAGGGTGCAACTTCCCTCTCTTCCCGAATCGAATCACTCCGCGAAATGGACTAACTCTGAGAAAATCTCGCTCGCCAACCTCGAACTGAATATCTCGTCAATGCTGATCGGCTGAAGATTTATGTTGACTCTGAGCTGTCTTGAGTCTCTGCCGGATCAACTCGACCTGCTCTGCAGTTTCCTCGATCATCTTCGGACCGAGTACTCGACGTTCACCGACATCGTCCCAATAAAGAGGGGAACTACACTTACGACCGTAAAGTGCTTCGTAAGGAGCTATCTGAATAGAAGAATGATAATTGTTGTTATACGCGAACTCGACATATGGCAACAACGACTCCCACTTAGCACCCCTATGAACATCCAAAGCTCGTAACATATCCTCCAACGTCTGAATGGTCCGCTCTGTTTGTCCATCATCTCTGGATGGTAGGCTGTACTGAATACTAACTTCGTGCCCATCGCCTTGTGCAAACTCTGCCAGAATCTACTAGCGAATCTGGGATCTCTGTCTGACACAACAGTAACAGGCACTCCATGGAGTCGAACGATTCCACGGGTATAAATCTCAGCCAACTTTTCCAAAGACATTTTCATCGATACTGGCAAGAAATGAGCAACCTTAGTCAATCTGTCGACCACGACCCAAATAGCGTCATGATGTTCAGACGACCTCGGTAACCCCGTAAAGAAATCCATCGTAACCTCCTCCCACTTCCACCTCGGAATCGGTAGTGGTCGTAGAAGGCCTTTGGGACTCTTGTGTTCGGCTTTGACTTGCTGACAGGTTAAACATTTTCTCACAAAGTCGGCTACGTCCTTCTTCAAACCTCTCCACCAGAACGACCTTTTCAGGTCATGATACATCTTTGTACTTCCTGGATAGGCTAGATATGGTGCGGTATGAGCCTCTGTCAAGATCTCCTTTCCTCAACGCTTCGACTTTTGGCACCACAATCCTGCTGCGAAACTCCAAGGCCCCATCTGTGCCTCGGTGAAAACCCTCAACGCCTCCGGCGTGGACATTGGCATCAATGGTACGAATGAACTCATCCGAAGTCTGCTCCCACTGGATTCTCTCCCTCAGCGTTGGCTGAACCTGCATGGAACTGGCACTCCCCGAAATAGATATAGGAAGTGCGTCAACCACCTGAATCTGCATCCGAGCGAACTCCTGAATCAATTGGCTCTGTTGAGTAACAACGTACGTCAAATCTCCCTTCAACTTGCGGCTTAGGGCATCAGCAACAACATTCGCTTTCCCCGGATGGTACTCAATCGTGCAATCAAAATCCTTGACCAGTTCTAACCAGCGGCGCTGTCTCATGTTAAGCTCCTTCTGAGTAAAAATATAATGTAGGCTCTTATGATCGGTGAAAGTTTCGCATCGACCGCCATACAGATAATGTCGCCAAATCTTAAGGGCATGAACAACTGCAGCTAGCTCCAAGTCGTGCGTCGGATAATTCTGTTCGTGGGGTTTTAGCTGGCGTGAAGCATAAGCAACGACCTGGCCATCCTACATGAGTACACATCCCAAACCCTGTCTTGAAGCATCACTGAAAATGGTGAAACTCCGAGAAGGATCGGGAATAGTCAACACCAGTGCTGAAGTTAGCCTCTTCTTAAGCTCCTGAAAACTCGATTCACATCGATCAGTCCACTCGAACTCCACAGACTTCCTCGTCAGCTGGCATAAAGGAAGGGCAAACTTGAAAAAGCCCTCAATGAATCTGCGGTAATAACCAGCCAAACCGAGAAAACTACGAACCTCGGACGGACTCTTCGGCGTCGACCAATTCCGAACGGCTGCAACTTTGGAAGGATCAACCTCAATACCTGCCTGCGTAATCACATGACCAAGAAAAGCTACTCACCGGAGCCAGAATTCGCATTTGGAGAATTTTGCATATAACTTTTCTCGTCTAAGGGTTTCAAGAATAACCCTCAGATTCTCCTCATGTTCCTTCTGGCTCTTTGAGTAGATAAGAATATCATCAATGAAAACAATGACAAACTGATCGAGATAGGGATGGAAGATACGGTTCATCAGATCCATGAATACGGCAGGGGCATTGCTTAGGCCAAATGGCATGACAATGGACTTGTAATGATCGTAACGAGTATGGAAAGCGGTCTTGGGAATGTCTGACTCCTTGATTTTCAGCTGATGGTAGCCTGATCGCAAATCAATCTTAGAGAAAAACAAACTCCCCTCAGCTGATCAAATAAAACGTCAATCCTGGGAAGCGGATATTTGTTCTTGATCGTCAACCGGTTAAGATCCCGGTAGTCGATACACATGCGCATGGATCCGTCCTTCTTCTTGACAAAGAGAACGGGTGCTCCCCAAGGTGAAACACTCGGCCAAATGAAACCGAGTCGTAATAACTCCTGAATTTGCGCCTTAAGCTCCTACAATTCTTTTGGCGCCATACTATAGGGTGCTTTGGAAACTGGGTCGGCTCCTGGAATAAGATCAATAGAGAACTCTACCTACCGGTTAAGCGGTCCTCCTGGAAGCTCGTCCGGAAACACGTCCACGAACTCACGAACAATAGGAACGTCATGAGGTGAGCGTGTCTTCGGAGAATCATCGACAAGGCTGACGAGATAACCCTGTCAATTGCCTCATCGCAACATCTTCCTGGCTTTCGCCATAGAAATGACATGAGGCAAGGAACAAGTCTTAGTGCTGAAGAAAGTAATCTGATCATTTCCCGGAAGATAAAGAGTAATCTCCCGGTCATGACATCGGATATCTGCATGAAAACGTGTTAGCCAATCCATGTCGAGTATGAGGTCAAAGTCCCTTATCTCGAGAATATAAGCGTCGGTAGACAATATACGGCCACCGATAGAAAGACTGAGGTCTGTGGCTCTGGCTGAAGTCACTATCTTTCGTCCCGAGGCTAAACTCACCTCGAGAGGATCGACAGTGGTACTGACATGAACTCCGATGGCATCGAGACATCGTCGTGATATAAAAGAATGCGTCGCTCCCGTATCAAATAAGGCGAAGACAGGAATATCATTAAGCATAAGTATCCCAGACATAGTACTTGGGTGTTGTTCTGCCTCGGCCTGATCGACCGCATAAACACGAGCCTGCTGTCTGCCCCTCTGCTGCTGCTGGGGTGGCCTCTGGGCCTGCTGTCGGGGCTGTTGCTGCTGGCTGCTGCTGGAGTTTCTTCGGACAGCAGTTAGCAAAATATCCGGGCTCATGACAGTAATAACAAATATCGTGGCCCATGTGACACTCTCCGCGATGAAGTCGTCCGCAAGTGGGGCACTGTGGGATCTGCTGTGGCTTCTGTCGGGTCCTCCTGTCCGTCTGGGCACCTTTCCCCTTCCTCTTCTGGCCTTTCGGTGGCTGGGCAGCAGTCGGTGGAACTGGTGAGGCTGTAGATGACTGGGCTAGGGCAGCTGGTTGAGGACAATCACGGTTAGCCTCCCTCCGAATGCTGGCATCCACCTCCTGGGCAATGGAAAAAGTACGAGCGTACGTCTGGGTCTCGTGACCTACAATGTTATAACGGACTATTGGGTAAAGCCCATTAGTAAAACGTTGTGCTCTCTGAGCCTCTATGCGCACTAGGTCTGGAACAAAGGGTCCGAGTCTGGTAAACTCTCTCTCGTACTCATCAACAGAACAAGTACCATGTTTGAGCGACAGAAACTGACGCTCCATTTCTGCTCGGTAGTACGTGGGATAATACTTTTCACAGATCATCTTCTTGAATCTCTCCCAGGTACAACCTTCTTTCTCACCGGGTCGCATACTCCAGTAGGCATTCCACCATAGTCGAGCATCACCGGTCAACTGAAGTTGTGCGCAAGTAACGCGATAGCGATCTCGACAGTCCATGACCTCGAAAATCAATTCAAGGCCCTGAACCCATTCATCTACAATACGCGGATCTCCCTGGCCGGAAAATTTCTCAGGATGGTAGTCGCGGAACTATGCGACTATCGTGGCCTGAGAAATAACAGGACGGTTGGGTTCTCTACGGGGCGGCATCTGATCATTGAAAAGGTTCAACATGATTAAAATACAATGAAATACTTTACCTGATCACTAAAGCACACAAATCGCTTGACGAGTTGTCAAACATGACTGGAAAATACTGACTGATATCCTGACTACTGATCATGATTTGAGAATCTTAACTAATTTTATAACTGAAAATTTCTGAGCATAGAAATAGTACTTGTTTATAATTTGAAACATGAATCAGCACTTACCTGTAGTCGGCGAGGCGTGAGCGTGACGTGTTCAGGTTTTCGAAAATTTTCTGACTCGTAAAATTTTTCAGAGACGCAGAAACATGCTCTGATACCAACTGTAACAGCCCGCCTTATCATGAAAATCAGAGTGCGTTTATACAAACCCTTTTAAACAAAATACTGACTGGTTTGCAAAATACTGTTTCGGAGTGCTACCATCATACATGACTTACTTTTAAATCAGACTGTTTTTGGAAAACAGACTCACAGTCTGCTGACAGTAGAAAAGGACTAAGAATGACGAACAGTGAAAAGTCAGCGGAAACTGTAGTGGCAAAACAGGATAGCAGTGCTATGATCATTAAAATAAGTCTACGGGAGATAGCAATAGCACTGCTATGCCAAATTCAAACTGTACAAAACATAATTTAAACTTTATAAGCATAACTCCCGTATAATTTAAACTTTATAAGCATAAGTCCTGAACCCTTCGTCATCTCACACCTCCAGCCCGACTCCATGGCCTGAAAAACATGATAAAAGTGGGGCGTGAGCACTAAAGTCCACTGTGCTCCGTGGAAACTCATACTAAAGTAAACAGTGAAAATAATTAGAATAACATGATCCTGGCATATATAACTGAACTGATCTGAAACCGGTACTGAATAATCATGATCTGATACTGATGGTGAGATAATATCATCACCTGCCTGATACCTGAACATCTGCCAACATAAAAATATTGGACACCATGTGAACACTCTAGTGGGCAGACTAGGGCCACTAGAACCCAGAATGGACTGGCGACCATTCCAAGCGGATACATGACATGATAATACATACCTCAAACATGGTAGAATAATTATAATCAATGTAATAACCAGTCTGAGTCCCCACCTGATTCGTCTGAATAAAAAGGTAGTGTTGACAATCGTATCTTGCTGAAACTGAAAATAATATAAACAATTACTAAATACTATGCTCAGACTGATAAAATAACTGTTTAAATATGTTAAGATGCTCTACTTAATTTAAACATGACTTTTGGATTTAACCGGTATATCCGGAATCGGCTAAAAATCGGAACTGAACTGACATGATTTTACTGAACTGAACCGGATCTGAAATTTAACTGACAATGATACTTAAAACATGAACTGGAATTTCAACATTAAAATTTGGGTTGAATCGGTCGAAATCGGTCTGAACTGGGTCTGAACCGGTCTGGCCGAACCGCCAGTCGGCTATGACCGGGCGATCAGTCGCTGGCTCGGCCCATGGTCTACCGAGGCTGCAAGCGCGGCCGCTGCCGGGCTGGGCGTGGGCATGATGGCTGCGGGCCTGCCGAGGCCCTGGCCTATGGTGCTGCGGCGTCTGGCCGCGGCTGAGCATGAACTAGGCCCAACTGGGCGCTACTGGATGCACATGTCGATAACTGGCGTGACCGAACGCTATGTGCGTCGGTTGCCGCACAACTGGGCACAGTCGGGTGTTACCACACACCGCGACGTGCTGCTGAACACATGAGTGCGCCCCCAAGCGCTGGCTGGGCATGACTAGGTACCGCGCAGGCACTGCCGTGCGACTCGCGCAGTACTGACCACTCGGCAAGTTGTTGGGCGTTGCCCATGGCCGACTGCTGCGCGCTGGCGTGCGTTACTGCAGGCTGGCGTGCGTGACTGGATGTTGGCGTGCACCCGTGCACTGCCAACTGCTACTGGCTGCAGGCAGTGATCATACACGACGCCCATACAGCATACACGCACATCACTCGCACCGCATGCATGACTGCTGGTACGCTGCGGCCACTACGTGCGGACAGCGCAAGTACAACTGACCATCATCGGCCGTCCGACGACTTTCTCCGGCAACATCAACATAATTCCACAAAGTATAACATGACATGATCACATATACTGATTTTACTCCAAATTTACGAACCTTGCTCGATGAACTAATGAAGTGCCGAGGTACGCGCACCATGCGCATATAATCGGCGTTAAGTCAATTCCTCGACCAAACATGAAATATCCTCGATCACCAAGACTTAACTGATCATAATACATTATTTTAACACTGTGGGAACATGAATCGCTCGAACAAACATGATTGCAATGAAAGATTACATGATGCGGTATAAAACAACCCGTGGGCGTGCACTACGTGCGCTGCCGACGGCTTTAGGCCATTTATCAACCAAACTTTTAACTTTCCTCGACCAACATGATTTAACTGAGTATAACATGACATATAATGATCATCTAAACATGAATTGCTCGGAAGTTATCGAATAACATTGGACATCACTCGGCATGAATGAATATGGCCTAAACCGAGCATCACTTAGCATCTTGCCTGAATTTCTGAACATGAACCGAACAATCTGATTCTAACATGATCCTACTATCATGAATAAGTGATGAAGGTGAAATTACCTCCCCAAGCTCTCGGTGAATTGTGCAAGAACGTACGCGATCCTTCGTCTCCGCTTGTGTGTGTGTGAACAATGGCTTAAAAATATCTTAATCTCATTTAGTACTTAATGATTATATAGCTTCGGTAATCAGCTATATTTCACCCCCAAATACTGTCTTTATAGACGAGAGAAAGATGGTGGATTTGGGTGAAAATGCTCGGCCAATTACCGTGCACCAAGTGTCGCGTGCACACGGCCTAAGGTGGCACTTACTAGCTTACTCACCACCCTTAAGTCTTAGTCATGTCTCCACTTCATCCCTAGCCACCATGTGTCCATGGTAATGATGATCATACACGTGATAAATAAGGAGAGCATTTACTCTCGATTCTTAGTAATCCTAAGCATGGCTTAGGCGGCTAACGGCGTACTAAGCGCGGTTGTGCGTGTGCTAAGCACAATCGTGCTTATGTTACGCATAAACGTACTTGAACGTGCAATAACCTATGCTTAGGCTAGGTTAATGGGCTGTGAACATATTTACTTGATAATACATGATGTTTAAAGCGCACTTAGTCATGATTAAGCTCGATAAATTATTTATCGAGCAATTAGACATGAATTAATTGCCAAAAATTATTTCGAACATGACATGATATTTGAAAATTTAATTCGAACGTTCCTTGACTTGAATAACTATTTTGGAATGATAACGCTGAATAAAATACATATCTAAGAATTAAACATGATATTAGATTAATTAACATAACGGTATATTACCAAGTGGCTATTTTGTTGTTGATTAAGAGAGGCAATAAGAAGCAGGACATGGTGTATGTGGGCATAGGTCCTAGCACTGCTTTTAAGAGGATCTCCTTGCCTGCAAAAGAGAGGAACTTGTTTTTCCAGTTTGAGATTTTTTCTGAGAGACTACTTCCAAGACATATGAAAAGGTTGCATTTTTAGATTTCCCAATACCAAGGGGAAGGCTCAAGTATTTTGATGAGGTTTGAGGAGTTATCCCCATGAGGATACTGCAAATATCATTCTGAGTGGCAATGGGTGTGCTCTTGCAGAAGAAGATCGAAGATTTTTGGATATTCACTTTTTGGCCAGTGATTTTGCTGATAATTCTCAAGGATAAGCAGCAAAGAATAGGCATTTTTAATATCTGTTTTAGTGAAAAAAAGAGTATCTTCACGAAAGAATAAGTGAGTGATGGTGGGACAGTGCTTATTCATATTGGTTCCTTGTAAATTCCCAGAGGCAACTTATTTCCTAATAAAAAAAAGTGAGAATTTCTGATATGAGGATGAAAAGATAGGGTGACAATGGGTCACCATGTCTTATCCCTCTCTTGGGCTTGATGTACCCTAATGCTTCTCCATTAATATTGAAAGAAAATGAGGAAGAAATTATGCAGTTCATAATCCACATCACAAACAAGGAATCAAAGCCTAATTTCAGCAAAATAGTTCTCACACTTTCCCATTCAACCCTATCAAATGCTTTACTCATATCCAATTTAATGGCCATGTAACCTGTCTTTCTGAATCTGTGGCATTTAAGATAATGAATCAACTCATTGGCAATGATAACGTTATCAAGAATTTGCCTATTGCTTACAAAAGCTGCCTAGTTCTCATAAATGCACAAGTGTAAACAAGGTTTGATCCTATTAGCCAATATTTTAGAAATAACCTTGTAATACATAGGCTAATAGGTCTATATTGAGCAACTTGAGTGGGATGAAGGCATTAGGAATTAGGGATATGATAGTGTGATTCATAGATTTCAAGAGAGTGCCACTTTAAAAAAAACTAGAGACAGACTTGCAAAGATCATGGTGAATTAAATCCCAGAAGTAATGAAAAAAAGCATGAGTCATACCATCCGGCCCAGGAGCTTTTTGAGGATTTATGGTGAAAAGAGATTCTTTGATTTCATCCATGCTGACTTGGGCTGTCAGTTCATTCAATTCTTCTGATATAACTTTTTGGACACCCTGAAGAAGATTGTTACCCTCTGTTGAGCTCTCAGATGTGAAGAGGCATCTGTAGTAGTCCTCAATGTAGTGGGAGATTTCATCTTTACTAGTACAGACTGTGTTGTCCTCCCTGACCAGCTTCAGAATTTGATTCCTCTTTCTTCTTTGCATGTGTGAGAAGAATTTAGAATTTTTATCTACAAACTTCAGCCAGGTGAGCCTTGATTTCTGCTCCCAATATTTCTCCTCAGATTTGTAGGCTTCATTCAACTCTCCCTGGGTTTGGTCCCAGATTTTCCAATCTCTCAGACCCCCTTGCTTTCTCATAATAGTAAGCTTCTTGTGGCAATCTTCAATCTTTTTAGCATTAGAGCTTCTGAATGTGCTGCTCCACTTGAGAAGTTCTACTCTAGTGTCTTTGATTTTGGATTGCAAGCAGTACATTGGTGTGCCAAAATGGGTTCTGCTCCATGCTTTAGTAACATGATCCTTTATATCAGATTTTTCTAGCCACCTTTTATCGAAATAAAAACGTTTTTTCCTGGGTGCAGAAGGTGGTGAGCTATGAAGCAAGAACAAGTTGTGATCCGAGGAACTTCAAAATATATTCTGCACTTGAGCTTTTGGGTGAAGGATGTGCCAATCAAATGAAGCAAAGAGTCTATCTAGTTTTTCCTCAATGAAGCCTTCATTTTCTCTGTTATTTCCCCATGTGTATGGGTGCCCAATCAAATTCACCTCCAGCATCATCATGTTGCTAAAAAAGCTGTTAAAAGAGGCACATGAAGCTTGAGTCCTAGTTAAGCCACCATTCTTCTCGGGAGGACTAAAAATGTCATTGAAATCACCTGACATAAACAAATAATTGCCCCACTTCAGCTTAGCTGATATGAGATACTCCCACTGATGTTGTCTTTCTTGTTTATCATTGCTGCCATACACAAAAATAGCCCAACAGATTTTACCTATAGTTTCATCCCAAAACTCCACTTCAATGCAAAAGTTGTGCTTTATTATTTGGAAAACTTTGACATTGTTGTCCCAAAACAAAAGGAGTCCACCACTCTTGCCTTGTGGTTCCACAGAACTCCACTGATTACTAACTCCTAAATTTCTGCAAATAGTATTAATAAAGGGATTTTTTTTCTTGGTTTCAGATAAAAATACAAAATGTGGGTGATGGAGCTTTCATATCTCCGTGATCTGGGGAACTGTAGAGGGGCTACCCACACCTCTACAGTTCCACACCACAGGTCTCATTGGTCATGGTGGGGCCATTTGGGGCTGGCCTCCAACACCTCTCCAGTCTCTACTTTTTGCCTTTTGGTGATTTCAGTCAACTGAGGTTCCTCTTGATTAATGTTTTGTGCTGAGGGATTTGGCACATGTCTCTTCCTATTGAAAGAATTAGTTGAAGATTGTTCTTGGATTCTGATACCTGTTTGAGGTTTTCTTTTCCAGCCCCTGCTTCCGTTTTTATCTTCATTGGGGGAGAGAGGGTTCTTCTTCTGGTCAGAGATGATTATTGCAAGTTCTGGTGAGCTTGAGGTTTATGTGTCCATATCTTGGTTAGTTGGATTAGGTTGATCTTGGTTTTGTTGTTGTGGATTGGTTTTTGTTGGTTGAGGGGTAGGAGAATTTGTTTGAGAATTAGTAGTGTGTTCTTTGGTGTGAGAGGGTTCTGGCTGCAGATTTGCTGGGGGAGTTTTGGTGATTTCCGGGGGTTGGGTTGTATTTTGGTGAACTGGTGTTGCGGATGTACAGTTGTTTTCAGTATCTGAGTTGATATTGAGGGAGTAGTATGAAGAGACATAGTGAGATATCTCTGTAGCTTTAAGCCAGTCCCCATATCTCCCTGCTAATAATCTGCCCTCGGCAATGTCTGTCGTTCTCTCATCACATTTTTTATCAGTATGTCCCAAGCATCCACAATAGAAGCAGAAGTTAACTAGTCTATCATATTTAAAAAGAACATGGATTTTCTTCTGCTCGAGCTGGAGATTGGTGCATCTGAGTAGGGGTTTATTCCTGTCAATAACAACAAGCATCCATATGCACTTTCCAGCTAAAGGACCTCCTTGAGGCACATTCAGATCCATAACTTTCTTGAAAACAATTCTCAGTTTCAGACCAACCTCATATGATATCCAGTGCATTGGGATGTTCCACCCTTGAACCCACATCTCGACTTCATGGAAACATGGATGATCTGCCGAGATTCCTTTTGATTATTCTTTAAGCAGTAAGAGCTGATTTTCAAACGTCCAGTTGAGGCCTTTACTCACCTTAATTTTATCCTCTGTTTCGGCATAAACAAATTGGAAGAAGTTCTGCTTAATTTCTTTAACTATGAGTGGGATTTGATTTGCCACATTTGCGCAACAGCTCTACGTAAACCGATTAAGTTTGCTTTTTTTTTGGCCTATGATTTTGCCAAAAAGGCTTCTTGAACATTCTTCTGAGCTGTGGATAATATCCTCTGATCTTATCCCAATAGTTTCATTCTCAGACTCCGAGAGTTGGACTGATTCAAGCTTTGTCGTGATGTCTTCTGCCATTAAAACTGAATAGCAAGCAGGATGAAATCAAGAAATCTTTGGGAGGACCTGCTAAGACGGAAAATGGGGAAAAAACAAGCTACAACCTCCCCCAAAATACCCAAAGAATCCCTAAAAAAGGATTTAGATCAAGTGTGAAAATAGGCTGAAATTAAGCACTAAAACCTCGATAGAGAGGGATCGTACCTGCAGACGAAGGAATCTATTCTCACCCAAGAGGATTTGCCCTCATGTCGAGAGAATTATCCAATTTTAGCAATTAAAGACGACAATGTGCGTTCAGTTCATTTATTTGGTATTATATTTTTCGCTCGTAAAAAATTTTATTGCTCTGTATGAGGGCCGTCTAACAGTCCTTTGGCCAATTTATGTCTGTATCATGTCATACTGCAATGACTCATACTTGACCCAGCAACATTTTGATCCAGTACGTTTGGTAAATGCCTCATACCTGACCCAACATTATTTTTTTTTTCCTGTTTTCTTCTCCATTTTGTTTTCTCCCGCAACCCACTTTTCTCTCTCGGGATCGCCTAGGGTCAGGTACCTTTGTACATACCTGATATCAGGTAGCCCCCTATTTCACCATTAGATTGAGTGAAGATTGGATATGGACCATTGATTTAGTGTATAAACATGTACAAAGCGAAAAAAAAAAAGATAAAATGGACGCTTTGTACATGGCTTTGTACGTTTGTACATGTTTGTACATGCAAAAAACCTATTTTACCCTTACTACTATAAAAAATTTAAATAAATCATAAAATGATATATTTATTTATTTTTAAACCCTTATGTTTATGTTATTTAGATAGAAGTCCTACATATATTGAAAAACACATTATTTAATCCTTTAAGATTTGTATTATTACAATTTATTATATCAATTAAAATTAAAATGTTTGTTCATCGTTCTTCATTTCACTCCATCTCAGCTTCATCGCCGTCGCCTCCGCCTTGGATTCCACCGGGCGAGAACATCTTATTCCTCTTATTTCGAACTTGTATGTATACACTTTGATATAATTCAGCGTCTGAAATGGCTTCATTCTCACTGAACGTAATCGTCCCCTCGCCGGAAACCTAAACTTCCCCACGAGGTAATATCGGCACTAATTACGCTACTCTCATTTATATTGAATGTTTTTGTCTAGTTTGGATTGTAAATATATGTCTTGATTTGTAGGTTTCTCTGTTTGTTTTTTTTTTTATTCAATTCCAGGTAGTTGGCTTACTGCACTTGTATTCGTGTTATGAACCGTGTTATGGATTTGGATCTGTTGTCATGTTTTGATTTTCATTTCATATACGGAGGTGGATTGGTTTACTGAGGTTTGAATGTTAAATTTTTGGTGTAATCTCAAGTAGCACATTACACGCTTGATGAAATGCCTCACTCGGGATGATGATTGTGTCCCGTTGTTGCTAATTACCACTATATCAGTACATAGAGAAATGACATTATATTTTAATCATTTGTCATTTAAGGTCATTCACCACTACCTTGCTCCTGTTGGATGAAGAAGCAACGCAGCCCTTTTGCAGTTCACTTCTTCATATATTGTACATGTATTTACACTCTTTGAATATGGATGAAGCTAAATTTCTATAAAATGCAAAAACTATTGGTAAAATATGTTGTGAACATGAAGGTCATCAATTCTTTGGGATATACAGTTTTGGAGATTCATTACACAACCCCACTTGGTAGTTACTAGAGTGATGAAGGTCATAAATTATCGGCAGTCTAGGTTTTTTGGCTGTGTCACCCAAAGCACATAATTCTTGGTAGTGGAAAAGTCTTTTGGGGTTAGGAAGGTTTTAGAGATGGGTGTTAGTTTTAGAGTGAGGGATGGTACAACTATTCCGGTTTGGACTCAAAATGAAGGAAGTAAAAAGATAATGGGATCATGATATTATTTATAAAATATTTGATCCTGTGATTGCAGGTACAATTATGAAGATTCGAAGGTTGTGGAGGGCAACATGAAAATTTATGGTTTAACCAAAGGTGAAGAATTTTTTGTTGAGATGTTGGTTTGAATACATCAGTTCAAAAAGGCAACTGAACAAAAGAGCTAAGGTGGTAGGTTTTATTTGTGCTCACTGGAGAGGCTGAGGAGGGTTTAAATAACACTTTGGTTTTATGCCCTAAAGCTAAAGCCTGTTGGAAGATTAATGGTGTCAGTTGGAGTCTCAAGATGTTGAAATTGTTAATTTTCAATTCTGGTGGCTGCATGTTTGTGTATCTTGGATTATTATGGTGCTTTTGGAATAGACAAATCAGGAGCTGGTAGATATTACAAACCCTCTGTTGCATGGTAATGTTGTTGTTTAGATTAATTTTCAAGATTTTTGTTTAGTTGTTTGGACTAAGGCATTGTGACCACTAGGGATTGTTGTTACCATTACCCCTAATCCTTGTTTCAAGTGAGTTGGCATTGTTGTTTGAGTACTATGTACATTGTTTTCATATTAATATGGCAAGATTAATTTGAAAAACCGTATATTGCCATAAGTGGATTACATTGAGCAGATAACAAAAAAGTATCATAAAACAAAGGAAAATGATAAGCAGCAAGCAACGATGATGAGGATAATAAATAAAAATTTGCAGTACTTGATGACTTGCACCCCCCTTTAAACCTTACAAAACATGCAGTGCAACCTTAATAATCCGAACAAATAAAAGAAAAAAAAAATTGTTCAACTATACACATTCACCTCCACATCAATCTAGAATGGATATGCATTGTTTAAAATTCCACATCGAACACCAAATCCCCGCACTGAACTTCGACTTTCCTAAAAATCATTATTGTTTCTTGAACTATTTGAGCATAATTGTTGAAAGACTTCAGTCCTGTTAAGACATGTTTTGTCCCTTCTTTCTTCACTTGGACGATCCACTGCTTACCAAAACGACGGAGACGAGCAGATTGAACTTCATCATATTTGCCCCTCAAAGCTTGATTCCAGTAAGTAGATGGAATCGTCTGTTTGATATTGAATAAAACAAAATAGTGCATTACTACTAATTCAAAATTATTAGTAAAATAATATATCCAAGGAATTTAAGTGTAGATCACTTAAACATAGATATTTGCAACTTCATATTTGTTACTTGCCGGCCGCGGGTAACAAGAGTGAAGGAAGACTATATACGGAACCCACCAACAAGAGCTTCTTCTTCCATGTCATTCAATTCCTCATCATCTTCAATGGAAGGTCCCAAAAATGATCTAAGGTCTCTCCGAGAACAAGAATGGTCAAAATGATAGACAATGAACCTGGTTGATCACGTCGGTGTACTCTTTGTGAGTTTTAAAGTTACTAAAATAAAATAATAACTGTGTGACTGAAAAAACAAAAAAAAAAATTTACTTGTTTGGGCCTACAAGTTCAAAAGGCATGATGTCATTTTCTTCCACAGAATTTTTCCTCAAAAAGTCCTCCCATCCATCTCTAAACCCAATCTTCTCTCCAAGACGCTTAATTACAAGCTGTCATTTGAATGCATCATCCCGATCGCTGTTTTGCAAGGTGCATTCAATTGAAAGCAAATGTTCAACAGTGCTCCAAATCATAGGGGGGATAGGCTAAGAAAAATGATAATGTCATGTGAGATAAGCAATTCGATTATAAACACATATATAATAAGTAGGCAAAAATTGGAAAGCGGTAATTAGGAAACATGTATAATCAATATTCTACATACAAACAGATGTAATATAAATGAAGCACAAGTCATTATCCAAAGTAAAAAACATAACACTTACCAAATTTTTTCTGTTTTGGTAGATGTTCATTAACATAAGTCGGTTAACCTCCAACAATTGAGGTCGACTACAGCCAATCTCTTCCGGTACGTGGCAACGACGAGTAACCCGATTCTTCTGTGTCCAACTATGATCGATGTGGTAAAACTCAAAGTTGTTCGGTTTTACTAATTTGAAAACCAAAAAATCAGCCCATTTTATATCATTCTGAATGTTGAAATCAACCCATCCCTCAGTCAAACCAAGCCCATCACCAATTTTTTCTACTTTCATATTCCATTTGGGTCCATTGTCAATTTTGTCACTATGGAATGTACAAGTCAAGGGTAGAATGCCATCGAAATCTCCAGCAATTGCAGGTGGAATAGTCTATGATGCACAATATGAAAATGGTATGTAAAAAAATATTAAGGATAACACAAGTTAGGGTTTACCAGAAAATAACACATTACATAATAACTTTAAATAAATCGGGTACCAGGAATGGTTGAACTTGTGGATGAATGATATTGATAAATGTAGTGACTTCTGAAATATGCTTTGTCATTCTCCGAACAATTGTTCTTCTTTTCTGCCGTTTACGTCTGAAAAATATCGACAAAAGCGAGAAGAATGTAGAGAAAAATATGGTGGTGTCGCGACCCGAGATATTTTATTAGTACTTGTATATGTAACCAGTCAATTGGGGTCGTTCTGGGTCAATGTTTTGCGCCCGACAAATCAAGGACCACTAGCAATTCAAATTTTATATTTGTTAGGGTTTGCAATAAAATTCACAGGTCTTATGCTCAAATAATAATTTGGTATTAAAATAGTTGGCATGGGCTTGTTTTTAGGTAAATCCATTTTATTTTTTTGGGTATGAATTACCTGGAAAAGGGGTTTGTTATTTGTAAAATTATACATGTAAGATCTGCTTGTGTATAGTGATAACCGAACATCCCTATTTTCAAGTCATTTAAACAACTTAAAGGAGAAACACCCATTACACTGCAACTGCAACTGCTTCTTTTTTTTTTCAAACGACATTACACTGTAACTTGAAACAAATTAAAATATTGAGGACTTCAAAATCAACCTGGAAACCACCCATTACACACTTAAGAACTCAACACTAACTTATGCAAACCAATAACAACAGAATACAATGCATACGAATACAAACAACAAACATATTGTGTTGTTTCCCTTTGTTTGATGTGCCTTCTGTAGATTTTTGTATTCAATTTCCAACAATCTTTTTTCCTCCTTCATTTTGTCGTTTTCATCTTGCAATTGTTGAAAGAGATCACGTAACTCGTTTGATTTCCGCAGAAGCCCGGGAATTAATTGCTTTGAACGATTGCACATTGGACCATCGACCCACGAGAAGAAGGTACACCCTCCTCTCTACAAAACAGCCGAAAGATTTGGTGAATTTTTCTGCAAAAAATTAGGGTTTGTCTCTTTAATACCCTGAATTATACAAACCTTACCTTTCAAGAGCTGAATCGCCTTCCAGGATTTTCCGATGTCCACGATGTGCGAATGACCGATAGTTGGCCACAATAACACTCCTTGAACCCTGGTACCTGTGAATTTTCTGACATGGTTTGCAAATTCTACGAATTGCGTTTGTTCTTACATATTTGCAGGCCTTATATAAGATAATTAATTGGGCTTAATGATGGTAACGCGCGGGAAATATGTTCTGTTTCCCTCCAGTAATTGGAAAGTTGGAATGCAAAATTGACCAATATTAAACAATTATGGAAAATACTACATGTATATAATACATGTATACATCTACTTAAATCATTGATTTGCATGAAATATAAATTTATCTGCTTATTTAGTATAAGATAAATGTTAATGTGATTATATTTATTAGATTAGATGAAGATGAAATGGAGTTGAAAAAATTAAAACCAGTTAAAATGTATATCAGTCAATAATGGATTCTAAACAATTGAATAGGGTCCTTAACGAATAATAATCCTTAATATTTTTATAATAATTTCGAATTTCAAATAATAATCCTATATATAAATTAGAAATTTTTAATAATAATCCTTAACGAAAATAATATTGAATTATGAAATCGAGTACTTTAATAAAATTATGTATTAACTAAAAATTTGATCAACCAAAATGAAAAGGAAATCTTTATAAAGTGCACAAGTGGGACCCAGTTTCTCCGGCTATTGATCACAAAACAACATTTTATGGCAACAATCGTCTCCGCATCTCATGTCAAAATTCTTCACACATGACAAAAGAAATCAAAATAAATTCCAAGGTAGATTGCAAAATACACGTTTGGTAATCATCAGTATTAGAAATAAGCAGACCATTCAAACAACATTTTTGTCATATAAAACGTCTTAACCAAACAAACATAAAAACATATATTACGCAAACAAATAGTCCCATAGCTATCAATAACAACAAAACACGCCTTCTTCAAAATAACTTGGGCGGACATCCGATAAAACACAAAACCTAATCTAGTAATTAATACCCCCTTGTAGATGTTTCATGAATTTATTAAATAGTCCGCACAGAGTTGAGAAGTCTTCAGGTGCCTTGGGATCCTCTTCGCCGGGGTACGGAACCAGTGTCCCCATTGGTTTGAATATGGCTGTCAGAATGTTCCACCTGGGCTCAGGTACATTCAGAACGTACTGTGCAATCGCCCAATGCTTCATAAACAAAACAAAAAATGACGTTGTGTCCATGCCTATTACACGTATGACATGACTAAAAAATTGGAATGAGGAATGTTCAAACACATACCTTAAGAGCCAGTCTTCTCACAAGAAATGGGACATGAATGGTATGATCGAATGGATCGTGGTACACACCCGGCTGATCCAACAACCACTGAAATGTCCTGAACCTTTTTCTAAGCAAGTTGTACATCCGATAAGTGTACTTAACTGTATACCAAGAACCCGTCTCCTCAACAAAAGTCATGTGTATTTCATCTAAATTAACAAAGATGTTGCCCTCGTCTGTCATACGCTCTAACACCACAAAACGTTGTAGTACGCGGCAGAATACTTCTACCAACCATTCATCCCATCTGTCCAACATCACGTCCCTCATATAGTTGAAGTGTTCTTCTTTCGTTGTTGGTAAAGAAAAAGGGGAATCGTCCATTTTTCGTATTTTTCTTCATTTGTGTTTGGATTAAAAAAAAAAAAAAACAGGAGATGTATTTTATGGAAAACCTTTAACACATAAATATAGAAGATGACAGTTTTCAATTTAAAGGGGTGTGTGACCGGTGGCGGTTGAGTGTTCGGTGATTTATTTATTTAATAGTAATTTTTTTTTCAAGTTTGGAATAATGATTGGTTGGGGTTACGGTGGCTAGTGGCTACATGTATTCTAAGTAATTATAATTAAATAAACGCAATTTATTTATGTGACTAGTCGGTGACTTGACTTGTGCAGGTTTGCTTTTGCATTGGTGTTGGCAATAAGTAATTAATTATTCGTTTTAATTGACAAGACATTAAATTTTTTAATGTAACAAAATAATTAATGACAATTTGTTTGATACTAAAGTAAAAATAATGCTACATGTACATAATAAATGTACATAAAGATGTACATAACACTCACATGGAGTGGGGTCTACTTAATTTTTTAATTTTAGTGTGTCCCACTCAATGTGAGTGTTATGTATCCTTATGTACAACATTATGTACCTATAGCATTACATAAAAATAGGAGAGATATGTATGATATGATGGTTAGTAAAAATTATAGTATGATTTGTATTTGTGCAAAAAAAAAAAAAAAAAA
>CACSLK010001941.1:12226-25940 GCA_902706635.1 Striga hermonthica
TCTTCACACTTGTCCACCCGCGAGGAATGTTCTAAACAGGAGGCCACCCAGCCCGAGGGCGTGAGTAATCTACCAACCTGCCCACCCCAAGGGATGTTCTAAACAAGCGACGTCCAAGTTAGACCACACCATATCTCTCCTGTCATCCAACCATACCAACATCCCAAGCATAAGAAAATGTGCAATACAATAAATGATATGAAAGGATAACTGAATTTCATTAACTCTCTTGAGCAAATCTTGCGAGTTACAACTTTGTTCGGACTTCCAGGAATTTTTTTTTTTTTGTGCAATAAGTAAAGGAAAGAAAAAATCTACATATAATATTTTTTCAAATTAGCTATATTCCATGACCTGGCAAGCGATCGGCCTTCTACATCCTTTAGCGAGTACGCTCCTCCTGCGTGCACTCGCTCGACCAGGTATGGTCCCTCCCAGTTCGGCTCCAGCTTTCCCACATGCTTGAGCACATCGACGCATTTCCAAACCAGGTCGCCTACTTGGAGTCTGCGAATTTTAACCTTTTTGTCATGAGCGGCTCGTATCCTTCGCTTGTACACCTCCACCCTGATTGCTGCTCTTCCCCGCTTCTCCTCAATAGTATCCAGGGCTGCCATCATTAGATCCTCATTCTGCTCAGTATTATATGCGCTAGACCTTTGGGATGATAGCTCGACCTCGACCGGCAGCAACGCTTCCATTTCATAAGCTAAACTGAAAGGAGTTTCTACTATTTTTGACCTCGAGTTGTGCGATACGCCCAAAGTACCAAGCTCAACTCGTCGACCCATGCCCCCGAGGCCTTTTTCAGCTTTGCTTTCAGCCCATTCAGTATAATTCAGTTGGTTACTTCGACCTGGCCATTGTCTTGCGGATGAGCAACGGAGGCAAAGTGTTGCTCGATTTTCATGTCTTCACACCACGCTCGAATCCGCTTTCCATTGAATTGAGTACCATTGTTGGAAATCAACACTTTGGGCACGCCAAACCTACAGCAAATGTTGTTGTATAGAAATTTATTTACTTTTTCCTCCATGACCTTCGCCAAGGGCTCGGCCTCCACCCACTTTGTGAAATAATCCACCGCCACTATCAAGAACTTCCTCTGCCCCATCCCCTGAGGCATCGGCCCCACCAGGTCGATGCCCCACTGGGCGAATGGTATAGGGGCACTCATCGTTGTCATTGCTTCTGCCGGTTGATGAATAATGGGGCCATGCTTTTGGCATTGTAAGCATTTCTTCACCATTACCTTCGCATCCTCCCTCATCGTCGGCCAGAAATATCCTGCCCTCAAAATATTTGCAACCAAGGCTCCTGACTTACTATGGTCACTGCAGCATCCTTCGTGCATTTCTCTCAGCACATATCGACCTTCCTCCTTAGTAACACAACGCAAATGCGGTCCCGCATACGACCGTTTGTAAAGAATGCCTCCGTGCTAAAAAAATCTCCTCACCACTTTTATCGTTCCCGCTTTCAGCTCCTCTAAGATTGGGGCCCTCCAATCCTCCACTTCCTCAATCTCCGCCACTTCCGCTTCGACCACACTCTTTTCGAGATGGAATAGAGTGACACTTCTGCTCTTACAATCCACCAAGCTTTGAGCGATCTTTGATAACAGGTCTGCCTGACCATTTTCTCCTCGGGGAATTTGTATTAGCTCGAATGAGTCAAACTCCTCTTTCAACTTCTTCATCTTATCTACATACTTCTACATCCGGTCCTCCTAAACTTCAAACCCTTCCTGAAACTGCCCGACCACCAGTTGAGAATCAGAATGCACTTGTACCTTTCGGGCTCCTTCCGCTTTGGCTGAACTCAAGCCTTTGATTACTGCCTCATATTCGGCCTCGTTGTTCGATATCTTGAACCCTACTTTAACCGAAAATTCCAAGTAATCGCCTTTAGAAGAGACAAGAACAATTCCCAATCCTGCCCCACTTCGTGCCACTGATCCATCCACAAACAACTGCCATATTCCTCCTGACTCCTCCTCAACTTTTGTGCCTTCCTGGATGAGATCGGCCAACACCCGTGCCTTTGTGGCTCTTCTCGGCTCATACAATAGAGAATATTCACTCAACTCGACCGCCCATTTCACCAATCGACCAGAGACCGATGGTCGGCCAAGTGTTTCTCCCAGCGGCATGTTTGTTCGCACCTTCACCTTATGGTTCAAGAAATAAGGTCTCAACTTTCGAGCAGTTACGACCACGGCCAAAGCACACTTCTCGATCTCTGAATACCTCATCTCTGCCCCCTGCATCACCCTACTCACATAACAAATGGGATATTGTGCTGCCCCTTCCTCCCGCAACAACACCGAACTTACAGCTCTCTCTCTAATAGAAATGTACAGCACCAGCTCCTCGCCCTGTATGGGTTTAGCCAATAAAGGAAGGTTGGCTAACACCCCTCGCAACTCCTCAAATGCCCTCTGCGCCTCCTCCGTCCATTGAAATTTCACACTCTTCTTCAATGTTTTAAACAACGGGCCATTTTTTTATGCCACCTTCGATATGAAACGACTTAGCTCCGCGATTCGACCAGCCAAGATTTGTACCTCCTTAACATTCACCGGCGACTGCATCTCCATCACCGCCCGCACTTTCTCCGGGTTTACCTCGATACCTCTCTTGGTCACCAAGTAGCCCAATAATTTCCCCGACTTTACTCCGAACGAACACTTAGCTGGATTCAACTTCATCCCGTACCTCCTCAAAGTCAAGAACGTTTCCTTCTAATCTCGCACATGGTCCATTTTTCTTTGTTTTTAACTAACATATCGTCCACGTATACCTCCATGTTTCTCTCCAGATGCTCTTTGATAATTTTATCGACCAGCCTTTGATACGTGGCGCCTGCATTTTTCAAGTCGAATGGCATCACTACATAACAATAGGTTCCCCGACTCGTCACAAAACTCACCCGTTTTCTATCTTCTTTTGCCAAGGGAATTCGGTGGTATCTCTGGGAGGCATCCATCAAGCTCAACAATTCACACCCAGCCGTCGAGTCGACCAACTGGTCGATTCTAGGTAACGGGTACAGATCCTTCAGGCATGCTTTGTTCAGATCACGAAAGTCGATGCACATTTTCCACTTTCCCTCCGCCTTTGAGACCATCACTGTATTTGATAACCATTCTGGGAACTGAATCTCCTTGATGTGCCCTTCTTTCAACAGCTTCTCAACCTCTTACTCGATAATTTTATCCATCTCCGCTCCATGATGTCTCCTTTTTTGCCTTACCGGCCTCACGCTGAGGTCGATGTTCAGCCGGTGTTCAATCACCTCCGTATCTATTCTCGTCAACTCCTCTGTTGTATATGTAAAAATATCCGCGAACTCTCTAACCAGGCAAATCAACCTCGATCGGATGGGCTCCTCCAGGTCTTTCCCAATTCTGAACTTCCTCTCCTCACATCCTTCGATCATGTGAACTTCCTCGAACTCCTCCCCTGGCTGGATATCCACCTTCTCTTTTCCCTTCTCCAACCTCTACCTATCTTCTTTCGACCTCGACCCACCTGGTCGATTAACCTCCTCCTCTTTTGGCCTCGTCTGCTTCTTCGCTATTTGTTTGTTGTTGCTCACCGTAGTTTGGTAGCAGCTCCTCAAGGTATGTTGATCTCCAGCAATCTCTCCAATGTTTTCGCCCACAGGATATTTGATCGTCATGTGTTACGTGGATACGACCGCCTGGAATGCATTCAAGCTTGTTCTCCCTATTATAATGTTGTAAGACGACTCAGCCCCGACAACCACAAACCTCACTATCTGAAATTTCCTCATCACCCCTGATCCCAGCGCCACGGGCAGACTGATCTCCCCCATCGGCATAACCTCTCCCCTGTTAAAGTCGTATAACGCCGTGGCCACTGGTTTCAACTCCATGTTCAGTTCCTTACTAATCTGCACAAAACAATCATAGAACATCACGTCCACCGAACTCCCGGTATCAATGAACACCCTCTTCACATCAAAGCCCGCTACCTCCGCGGTAATCACTAGAGCGTCGTTGTGGGGCAAAACCACTCCTTCAACATCCTCCGCCTTGAAACTTATCACCGGAATTCGAGCTATAATCCCCACCTCATCTCTCTTTCTCTTTACAGCTCGAGCATGCTCCTTCCTAGCGTTATTCAAGTCGCCATCCGTTGGCCCTCCAAAAATAATATAAATCATTCCTCTCTTCATAGGGGCTTCACCTCCGTGCCCCCTTTTATCTCCGTCTCTCCTTGGCTTCTTTCCTCGACCACCTCGACCTTCTCCGTCATCTCCTTCCTCATCTCCTTCACTCTTTTCCTCCGAATCGTCTCCACACCTTCTCCTCCCTTTTCCCTTCGCCCTGTCATGATACACGAATTCTTCCAAATGCCCTGCTCGAATCAACCTTTCAATTTCTTCCTTCAAGTGCCTGCAATTCTCCGTGGTATGGCCGTAGTCTCGGTGAAAACAGCAGTAGATATCTGACTGGGGTCGAATCGGGCCCGTAAACCTCGTCTTCGACCATGTCACATCCTCGCTCGCCATCTTCTGCTCCATAGCCTCGAGCACCTCTGTCAAATCTTTCCTCAGAGGAGTAAAAGTACGGTACCTCTGTCTTTCGAACAACATCGTCCTCCTCTGCCATTCGTCCCTCTTCTCCCTTTTCGAATCTCGACTGTCTCTCCTAGGCGATGCTTTTTTCGGCCCACTCCTCTTGGGCGATCTTCTCCTTAATGACCTTCCCCTTTGTGGGCTTTTCTCTTTCATTGGCTGGTCGAGCCGCCTTTTCCAGTTTTGCAAACTCCATCTCCATCTCCTCCAAATTAATATATTTCCTGCATCGCTTCAAAACGTCATCATATGATCGAGCAGGGGTCTTTTCCAGGGAGGTTCGACAAGGCCCTGCTCGAAGACTCTGTATCAATCCTCCTGCTTTCACCTTATCCGATGCGGAGTGCACCTCCAAACATGTTTGATTATATCGAGAAACATACTTCCTCAACGACTCCTTCTCTCCTTGCCTCATCGCCATCAGCGTCAAGTATGTCTTCTCCTGCCCCACCATGCTCGAATATTGATTGGTAAGGTTGCTGGCAAAATTCTTAAAGTCTGGGATCGACCCCGAGGGTAATTGATGAAACCAGTCAAGTGCTCGCCCGCGCAGGGTCGACAGAAATGCCCTGCAACACACAGAATCAGAATACCCATGCAACACCACCATGTTCTCAAAGGTCCTCACATGCCTCGACGGGTCAGATGACCCGTCATACACCAGGTTAGTATCCTTGAAATTATTTGGTAGCGGGGTTGCGAGAATCTCCCTCGAGAACGGATGTCCCCGAGCCCTCCTTTCCAGCCTTCCTTCAACCTTGTCCTGCAACTGGCGCAAATGCTCTACCATCCTCTCCATCACACGATCTCTTCCACCTCCTCTATCTCCATAACTGGATATGTCCTCGTCTTGACCTCCTATTTCCGTGGTCGGCGCGGTGGTGGCGTGAGATGTATGGCTCGTTACCTGCTGCACCGCCTGCGCCGCCGCGGCTGCCGCTATCCTCTGCATCTCCTCCCTAGTCATCGCCACCACCTGTTGACCCAGAGCTTGTATGACGGCTTGTTGTGGTGCTCCTCCTTGTGTTGCTACTCCTCCTTGCACCATCGCTCCTCCTGGTTAAACCATCACTGGATTTTGTGGCGGCGGTGGTGGCATCGCCCCTGCAGCTGCTGCACGAGCTTCCTGGGCACGGCTGGAGCTGGCGTCTCCTCCGGGAATCTTCGTCGTCGCTCCCACACCTTGAAGGACGGGTGTAGGAGTGACCGGCGTCTGTGAAGGGATAGAGAAACCCGGAGGAGGGCCTTGTCCAATCGGCCTGGTCGTCGTCCAAGCATCATCGAACATCGACTACAAGTTAGTTCTGGGAATCCCGTCCGCCATAGCTGAGCTTCAAACACAACCTTTTGAACAAGAGTCCCACAGACGGCGCCAATAATGCAAGTGTTCACGTCCTGGTCCGGTTTGGGGCAGATCGATTCTTGTCCTTACCGGTAGAACGCCGGAAACCTGTAAATAACTCTCACACCGGGGGTTGTGTCCGGTGAAGAGCCTCCGATGCTTAAGTCAATATGTGTATGAGTATACTGAAGTTGAATAATGGGAAAAATGGTGTTAAGGGAGAAAGGCTCACCCCCTTTATATAGGGGTGAGATACCTGCCCTAATAGCTGCCCGGATAAGGATGAGCTGACTGCCCAAGCTGCCCGTCCGTACTCTGACACGCCGCGCACATGTCAGAGGTGGCGTAGGGCGTTGGGAGCTATCAGAGGTGGTTATCGCTATCACCCAATATATTATCGACACGTGTCCTCCTGCACATAGGGTAAATATTCTCCTGGAATTCGGTTGGAGGCTCTTACACGCGCCTGTGACTAGGCCGATCTGTTGAGTGTTGAGTCCGCGAAATGCTCGACCTGTTGAGGTCGATAAGGTTGCTCGATCATTTTTTTGGTCGAGCGATGGATTGGTCGACTCTTTGACCGATCGACAAGTTGTTTTGCTCGATCTTCTCATTGCTTGGCTCGACTCTTTCATGGTGCGACCCCTCCATCCAGTCCAGTAGACCAGTTTAGCTTGGGGTATATAATATCCTATATCATACTCTATAAATCTTTCAACTATATCAAGTACACTCTCTCAATCCTAATTATCAAAGGATCTACCAGGATGTCCTCAGATGCAATCTTGACAACAATGACCTACCGTCTTCCTAAGATGTCTCGTATTAGGTGGTACTTGCACCCTATGTGTTTACTCGTCCTATGAGTGGCTCCTTCGAGCTTGCTACTTCTCCAATGTTGTCACAAAAGAATCTACCATAGTCTTATATTATTGTGATATCTTACCACCATGCCCACGGGATAACAGGTATCTGACCGTGTGAATAACATGGCATCCATAAGGCCTCATACTGTCAATGCGTAACAAACTGCCTCCATGTCATCTATTGGTGTAGCAAATTATGCTTTTTTCCGAGTATCGAATCAAAGGATTCGTCCCCGGGTCGATCTCTCGAGGAAGGTTAGACGGAATATTTTGCACGTGTATTCAAGCACAAAAGAAGTAAACAAATTTCCTAAACACTCTAAGTCGATGATTGGTTTTGGATTAATTATCAACTAAGAAATCTCAAACAACGCAAATTTAAATTCAAGCAAAGACGATGAATCTCAATGATAAAGAAGGTAGGGAGTCGAGAATATTTGTTTTGGTTCGAAATGCAATTAATGAGAAAGTGATCATTCGGTTAAAGGATTCGAATAACCTACTCGTTCAGATATTAACGAGCAAGTGACCATGCCCGCATTTGCACGACACCATGTATGTCGTTGATCGCGGGTTCGCACTTGGCTCTCTTCGTCCCTTCGGGAGATGTCCACGTTCATCAGAATCAACTTGAATAATTTAACGATTACATAATTCAACCTATGACCCACGCAGGGGTCGTACATGGACGATCTAGCAAAGAAATTAAACTATGCGGTGTGCGACAACGCGAATAATTCATTACAAGTATTCACCAACCCAAAAATTCTCCGACATGTCCGACTTAAAAACATACATGAATTAAAAACCATGGTTTGAAAAATTGGACCGGACCAGCTGGCCCGACCGCTTGAACTGTGAACCAGTCAACTCCCCAGTTCAGTTCTCTAGAACAAACCGGCTGCCAGAAAAACCGATCAACGGCCGATTGAACCTGTTAAAACCGTCCAAAGCCGGTAAAAATCAAATGGTTTGACCGCTCAGTGTCTCTTTGGTTTGGCGAAGCAAATAAATTCTTACACATATATAATGCAACTCACCTATTATGCAAAGCAATGTGGGACAGGCGGCAAAAGAATTCCAATTGTTAACCGCGTGATGGAGCCTGGTGGACATTTTCTTTTTTCCATAATTTTCGATTTTGTCTTATTGTTTTTATAAAACACACAGCAGACACTTTGTTATAAATTTCTAGTTAATAATTATATGTTGTAAGTATGAAAAAACTAATTGCACCTCATTTTAAATAGAAAATCGTTAAAAAACATTTATGTTCTATGACTATAAATTTTGATTATAATCATGTAAATGAGCTCATTAGTATTATATATTTTCAAATATCAATAAATAAAATGACTTAAATATTAAGTTAAATATATTTATGAAATATTATATATTTAAAAATATTAATAAATTAAATAATGGTTCATACAGTTCAATTGGTTCAACCACTAGTCGGACCAGTGAACCATTGAACCAGTAGCTTGACCGGTTCGATAACCGGTCCAGTTTTGAGAAACTTATTAAAAACACATACACTCAAGCCACAATAGTCCGAGTTAAGAACACCAACAAACAATTTATTTGATATTGTAATCTACTATGTGCTGCACACATACACAAATAATTCAGGTATGCACATAAGTTCTAATTCAAATAGTGCACAAAGTTGGATTAAGCATAGACTATGATACCAGTTGTTGGGTTTATGCACATCCGAATCTAACGAATTAATTTGTAATGCAGCGGAATCTATAGTTAGGATTAGGGCTGGTTTGAAAAGTTGCCAACTCTTAGTCGTTTCTGATTTCTGCTGTAGGAGATCGTATGAACCTCTGAGTCCGTTGGGAAGCCAGACCTGGCCTCCTTATCGTCGGTCACCGAAAATCAGTAAACATGGTTGTGAGTCGTTGTTTGGGTCGTGAACAGCTCGCGGGTGCACGGAGTCCAGCTACTGGGCGGTGCGCGTCGATCACTGTACGTCAGGTGCTGGCATCGGGCCTCCCGGGATCGTACGATTCTTTGTGCATCGGGCGCTGTCTGCGTACGGGATGCACGTACAAGTCGCGCGTTGGGCGCTGCGTGCATCTATCGTTGGGATGTCGTGCGTGTCGGGCACTGTGAGTTTCTCGCGGGTCATGTGCGTCAGCGTTTGAGGATCTCGCGGGATACAGAGATCGTCGCGGTCGTGCATGGGTCGTCGGGCACTGATCGCGTAGTCGCTGGCCTAGGAGTTGGGTGTCGCTGGGAACTTACACGGGTGGCCGAGAGCTGCTGGTGTTTATTTTTGGTGATGAATATATTCGCCGGGGAACTCGAAATATTATACCTTATAATCTTTTGATGTATTACCTCTACACCTACTTCGAATAGTCTTGGTGGTGTGACTAAACGTACTCCTAGAGACTCCTAATATATAGAACTTAGCTTTTCTCTCTTTTGAAGAATAGAAATTTCGAGAAACACAAGTATGTAGGAGGTGTTGGGACTTGGTGTATTTATAGGCTACAACAGGGACCATAAGGAGATGTTAAATCTGAGCTTCTCTAAATAGGAATAGGAAACCTTATGTCTTCCCACTTATTAACTTCTAGAAGTCCAAATGCCTTTCAAGTTAGTTAACCTTCTAGAAGACCTTTATGTTTTCCGTTTTGGTAACATTCTACAGGAGATTAAATCCTCGTACTTGTTAATATTCTAGAAGACCTTTTAATTCCTATTATTTATTTGAGTAAATAATAAATTATTCTAATAGAGTAATACCCCATTTAGTTTCAAATTACATAATAATTCACTCCCTTCTTTTAATTTAATTAATTGATTTACTTTCCTATATTTAAGATATAACGCCCATTAACTAATTTTTTTCTGACAATAAAATTAATTCATTTATTATTATCCGAATTTAGTACCACTCAGTTCTTAGGTTGAAATTTAATCCATCTACAGGGCTTCACATAAGGCAAAATTTCATTTTTTGTCCTTTATATTGGTCATTTTCCAGGAAAGATCCAACATTTTGGCAAACATCAAACTTAGTACAATAAGTTGAAAAATTTATCATATTTCGTCCAATATCAGGCGATCCAGATAATTCCAGGCAAATTTTCATTTTTGGTCCATTATGACCACTTTTCAAGAAGATCCAACATTGTGGCAGACATCAAACTTAGTACAATAAGCTGAAAAATTCATCATATTTGATCCAATAATAAAGCGATCTGGATAAAATTTCCTACGTGTCATGATTTGTATTTTCGCGTCATTTTTCGAGGTTTTTATCGAGCACAACATTGCGGTGATCGGCTTCGGTTATAATTTGCCTCGAAAAATGATGTTAAATACCAATAATGACACGTAGACAAATTATCCAGATCTCTTGATTCTTGGACCAAATATGATGATTTTTTCAACTTATTGTACTAAGATTGATGTCTGCCAAAATATTGAAACTTTCCTGAAAAATGGTCAATATAATCGACCAAAAATGAAATTTTACTTGGACTGGCATTCGCCCAGTCATCGCCACCTGGAAATTAATTGGCTTGAGAAATGACTTGAAAAATACTAATCATGACACGTAGGCAAATAATCCAGAACGTCTGATTATTAAACTAAATATGATGAATTTTTCTACTTATTGTACTAAGTTTGATGTCTGCCAAAATGTTGGACTATTCCTAGAAAATGACCAATATAATGGATCAAAAATGAAATTTTTCCCTTAACATAATAAGCCTCCATGAGCTCATTTCAGGGATGTCATCAACCCAGCGGGCTGGGACATAGTGATCGTCAACAATTTCAATGGCACATCATGTAAACAACATTATTTACAAAAATACGAAGATCGACATCCTAATTAAAGTAAGAACCACTCTTGGTAAATCAAACAAATAAGCGATGAATACATATGCTCGGTTATTTTCATAGGGGTTAAGAGAAATCATCAATTACTGAGGTTTAAATTATTTACTTGGCCAGTATAAAATAATCTTATCATCCGTAGGTCCATTCAATACATCCAAGATGTACTTGTGTAATTAAGCAACCAAAGATCAACTGACTCAAAATTACACTTCAACCTTTCACAGCATATAGTTCAACTTCGTCTAGACTGTGAATCGATTATTTATATTTTATAAGGAACTAATAATATGACATTTCTGTTCGATACATCGAACCATATTATCTATAATGTAAAATAAAAGAACTAGTACTCGCGTCGATAAATAAACTGCAAACACAAATACTTGACTAAACACATAATATTCATTCAAAATGGTATTGTCAAAAACTGAAAATCAAGCTTTTACAGTATACCTACTAGGTTAGTGAGTATTGTTTGTCCCATTTTTGTTGTATTATTTTGTTATTATTTTCTCATTCTTTTTCCTTCATTTTGAGTCATTTAGTTGGTTTTAGGTTCATTTTGTCGTTTATCGTGTGTTTTGTGTTGTCTTGTGTGCCCCGGTAATTTTTATGTTTTTTCCGGTAGTCTTTCGTTTGTGTTTTCGTTATTGGTGTGTAGGTCGGAAGCTTCGGGAGAACAGGTTTTTGGGAATCTCTTGGGGGAAGTTTACATCATTAGATAGAGGGGTTCGTTAGCTACGCGTAGGAGAAAACGGAATTCAATTCCGAGTTCGAACGAGCTCAAATGAAGCAAAACCGTGAAGACGTGCAGTGCAGCCGCGGGTAGCGACCCGCGAACCTCGACCCGCGACCTCCAGCCCTAAAACACGCCCATCACCTCATTTTTTAGGGTTTTTTTCCCCTTTTTCTTCATCTTTTTGACCTCTTTTTTCATCGTCTACATAATTTTTACCATAGAACTCAATTTTGAGCTGGGATTTAGCATTGGATTTGGATGCAACCTTGTAATCAGATTGGACTCTTGATTTCTATTAATTTGTAAGTTGTTTTTTTTTCAATTATTTTTGAATATGAATGCTTGGGATTTTGAAATTGTTTGTTTAAATTTGATTATGAGTAGCTAAATCTTCATGCTAGGGATAGGGGATTAATGTTTTGATCTCAATTATGATTATTGTGCTTGTTGATTATTCAATTCATGTGGGTTGATCTTGACTAGGGTTTTGTGAAATTATTTTGGAATTTTGAAAATCATTGAAGTAGTGACACTTCAATTTACAATTGTTCATCGATTGGGTTGGATTTGCTCTTGAATGATTTCATGGAATCTATTGCTTGATTGATTAAAAACCATTAAGCTATTTAATCGACTTTTGGAATCGAAAGAGGAGGAGTCGATAGACCTAGGCCACATGAAATTGGCTTGTTCGTGATGGTATTTCCAATGTGTTTAAAAGGACTTATTGATTTACCGTTCGTATTAATCCTCTTGTTACAAAGAGTTATTGAGGACAATCTCTGAACGAGTAGTTTATTGAATTCTCTTAACTGAATGATCACTTGCTCGATAATCGTATTTTGAGTCATAACAGATATTCCCGATTCCCTAGCTTCTTCATTGAGGTTTATTTCACGTTTTAAGTAAATTTATATTTTACGCATTTTATTTTATTTCTTAGTTGATAATCCATCTAATCTTTATCTGATTAGAGTGTTTAGGATTTATTTTTCCTTTTTGTGTTATCGATACCAAAGCTAAATTTCGAACCGCCTTCCTCGTGAGATCGACCCGGGGAACGAATCTTTCGATTTGGTACTCGGTAAAAATAACAATTTGTACACAACAAATTTGGCGCCGTTGTCGGGGAAGGCAAGTAGGACGTTTGGTTTTGGTATTGATTTTATTTTTCGTGTTTCTCTTATTTTCGTAATTTTCGTATTTTTGTTCTCTCTTTTGTGCATCCTTAATTTTCTTTTGCTCTTTTTGTTTTAGATTTCTTTCTTTTTCTTTTTTCCTTCTTTTTCGTGGCTACGTGGGGTTGTTCTATTTTGGTGTGCAGGAGATATGAACTATAACTGTGTCTACCAACCACCGCACACCCAATCTTGGGTTAATGAGCCGAGCTATCACACTGGGTACTATAACCAGCCATGTACATATCCTTCCGAGCAGTACTGGGACCCCTTCTCAGTCGAGAAACATTATGAGTCCCACGAATTCAACGAGAAGCTCGACCGTATTTATGAATTCGCAGCATCCTGGTTAGCTCAGGAAGAAGAGACCATAGCCCGGTGTGCCCGTCTGATTCAGCCACCTCCATACTACGATTCCTAGGACTATGGCCATACTTGGTCATGTCCTTACGAGCAGCTGTGGGAGTCAGTACCTGTTGAGCAGTCATGGGAGACCCTCGAGGACTCCTCAGAGTACAATGCCAAGCTCGATCAGGCCCTCGCTCTTTTGGCATCCCAGGCTGCCCGTAGGAGCAATATCGAGTCCAAAATCGAGAACCTAGTGGAGCGCATGCAAGCCTTAGAGGATCGAGTTACCAATGTCACTCCCGAGCCCACCGCTCAGGGCGAGTCTACACATAGAGATGAATCTCGGGAGGCTATTTTGTCATACGATGAAAAGCTCGACCTCATCCTTGCTCGTATATCTGCCCTGACCACTCGAGATGTGGACATTGAGCTCGGATGTGCTAGACTGAGTACTAAGATGGAGACCGTTACAGCACATACCGACTCAATTGAGGCACCAGTCGAAGCCCCCCACTTTAGGCTTGATACTCAAGCCCGTACGTTGAAGCAACTGTGTGAGGCCGAAGAAGAGAATGATAATCCCCAGCGAGACGTTGATGATATTTCAGAGGAGGAGGTTCATGGGCTTGATTCTCAAGTCCCTCCTCCCATCTCCGAGTTTGAGCACCCGTCTCCGAGGCTGCTACACTGTCTTACGAAGTGGGTGGGATTTAGTGTTAGAGGTATGCTGTAAAAGCTGTGTTTTGCAGTTTCTATCAATTCCATT
>CACSLK010002004.1:3621-13799 GCA_902706635.1 Striga hermonthica
ATAATAATATCAATAATAATAATAATGATTAACTGGACATTAAATATAAATAATAACAATAATGCAAAATAATTAATCTCAAATAATCTATAATCAAACGGGGTATTACATTTTCTTTCCTATTTTTCTCTGTTTTTCGTGTTTTCTGGTGGTGCGATTTTAGGTTGTAGGTTGATCGGGCTGGCGAGTGTTCAAACATGATAAGAAGTGGATGATTCGAGCAGCATTTTGCGGGTCTCAAGCATGCAAGAATGAAGTTTCCAGCTCGGGCAATACCCGAGCGACATAGCCGACCACGCAAGCTGTAGAAAAAGTCCAAACTCTGGACAAACTGGACCATAGCGCCGCTAAGGCCTTAGCGCCGCTAAGGCCCCTGTATTAGCGGCGCTTTGTAAGATATCGCGGACAGAAGCCGACAGCTAAGGCGCCTTAGCGGCGCTAAGACCTTAGCGCCGCTAAGGTCTGTTTTGAAACGGCTGCGTTTTTCATGGAATTTGAATTAGGAAAGGATTGGAGATCAAAAAGGGGAGGGGCAGCCATCATTCAGACTCGTTTTTTTTTTTTTTTTATCATTTTTTACACCTTAGAACACTACTTTTCCTAAATCTTTCATCTTGAATTAGTTTTTGAGGTTGAAGAATTCATTTCTAGCTTTTGGATTCGTTTTGCTCGTTGTTTCATCAACATTGGATTTGGTATTAATCGTAAGCTTTTCTTTTCATCTTATACATGAATGTGATGGCTTCTTTTATGGTGAATGCTTGTGTTGATATTGTGATGAGTGGCTAATTCCTTAAGTTAGGGATAAGGGATAATTGTTTCGGTTCGTTTCGATTACGTGTTTAATAATTGCTCTATCTATGCGAGTTGATCTCATCCTAGGGTTAATTGATTGATCCCCAATTTAACCTAATTAATCGACGTTAGAACCAAAAGGGGAGACGTCGGTCGATCTAGGCTCGTTTGGAGTAGACTTGTTCGTTATTGTATTGTCTATGTGTTGTAGGGTTTGATGAGTTGCTCGTATATGTTCACCTTCTTGTTACGAAGAGTTATTGAAGGTGAACCTCTATACGAATAGGCGATTCAAACCCCTTAACCGAGCAATTGATTGCCCGGTAATTGAGTCAAGAATCGAAAACGATTGTCCCCGACTCCCTAACTCCCTTATAATCAATTTAATCGTCTGCTTTGAATTTTCGTGTCTCTTTGCTTTAAAATTCGTAGTTGATAAATCAGACCATCTATTTGAATTAGAGTGGTTAGGTTTTGTTTCTCATTTCGTGTGTTTGAATATACGTACAAATAATCCGGCTAACCTTCCTCGTGATACAACCCGGTGTCGAATCTTTCGATTCTACTCCGGTAAAAATATTTACAACAAATTGGCGCTGTTGTCGGGGAAGGTTTAGGACTTATTTTGTGCGCCTATTCATTTTGTTTTCAGTGTTTCTCTTGTTTTCGTGATTTCTTGATTTTTGTGTTTCTTTTGTTTACCTCTTTGTCTAGTTCTAGTTACTTTCTTTAATTTGTTTTTCCTTGTTCTTTTTATTGTCTATCTGGTGCCCGTGACGTTTTTGTTGTTTGTGTTTATGCGTACCAGGAGTGGTCGTGTAATCATCCCAAACGACGAATCCATCCAACAGGACCTACAAGACTTACTACCCAGTCTTGCACCAGTATCATCTACATCAGAAGACCAAACTGACATGGCACAGAATGAGCAAGATGAGGAGGTCAACAATCCTCCTAAGTCTCTTCTTTGTGATTTGGCTCAACCGGTAATTGGGCCAGTGACTTCATGCATCCGACTGGGGACAGCAGCTCGAAACTACAAGCTCAAAACCATCCACTACAACCAACTCCCGTCCTTCCATGGTCTTCCCAATGAAGATCCACTTCACTTTATGCGTGAATTCTACAATGTCCTCCAAACATTGCCACTCCACGGATTAAATGAGGACCAGTTGAAGATGAGGTGTTTTCCGGAAACACTCAAGGATTGGGCTAAGGCGTGGTTGATGACACTTGCTCCAGACTCTCTTACCACTTGGGAGCAAGTGTACACGAAGTTCATTGGGAGGTATTACTCCCACCAGAAAACTCAAGAGCTGCGGTCACAAATCGTTTCTTTTGCCCAACAACCGCACGAGCCACTTCATGAAGCCTGGGAACGCTCCAAGGACCTACAGAGACAGTGCCCACATCATAATTTCCCACCGGCCCTTTTGATGAACAGCTTCTATGACGCTCTCCACCAGAACCTTCAGTACATGATGGATAACGCAGCTGGTGGAGATATTGGGGCAAGAACGGCAGAAGAGATGATGGATATCTTTGAGGCGATGAGTTCCAATTCGTCTCAAAAAAGCAGTCGAGGGAAGAAGACCATGGTGAATGAGGCATCTTCGAGGCAGGACATGATGGCTCATCAGATAGCCGAGCTCACGGAGCAGATGCGGCTACTAAATGCTCGAGGAATGCAACCAATCCAGACCATGGCAGTGGATACATGTGGTGCGTGTGGAGCTCAAGGGCACAGGTCAGAGGTGTGCCCATCAGCAATCAATCAGGATTTCGGGGACCAATATGCCGACGTCAACGCCCTCCAAGGATATCAGAACCGGCAAACCAACGAACCTTTCTCCAACACGTACAATTCCGGGTGGAGAAATCACCCACACTTCTCGTGGTCCAACAACAACAACACTCTCCAACCACCTCGCCCAAACTTCACCCAACAACCACCTCGTCCCAACTTCATTCCTCGTCCGAACTACCAACAACAACAGCAACCGCAACAACAAGCCCAAGAGTCTGGATCGAACTCGTCAAATCAGGATGATTAGCTAGACAAGATCCTTCAGTTCGTCACGAACCAAGATGCATCAATCAAGCGTCTTGAGACGCAAGTAGGCCAGCTAGCCACACGGGTCGGGACCATCGAGACCGAGTTGAACAAAAGTAAGTTGCCAAGCCAGCCGGAGCATGCGAATTCGGTGACCGTGATTATGCCCGAGCTCGAGAGCCCGAGGAAGAAAGAACAACAAGCCGAGACCCCAGTTATACTGTCGCCGAGCCTACCTTACACAAATCCCCAAACCCATACAAACCCAGAATTCCATTTCCGAGTCGGCTTTTGGAGGAGAAAGACTGTAGAATGATCCGGACCTTCATGCAATGTTTGTTAAGACCAACGATGACCTATCTCTTCCCGATGTGTTGAAAAAGGTTCCGGCCTATGCCCGATTTTTCAAGGAAGTGGCCACGAATAAGAAGAGGTTTGAGAATGGAGAGGAAGTGATTGTAGGTGAAGCGGAAAGTATCTTCCGACATGACTTGCCGAAAAAGGAGAAGGATCCCGGAGGCTTCGTGATCACTATGACCTTCGGGAATGGGGAAGAGATCTTGTGCATGCTTGACTTAGGAGCGGGCATCAATCTCATACCGCTTACAGTTTATCAACGGCTCGGGCTTGGTGACTTGAAGCCCACCAAGATGCGCTTACAGCTGGCTGATCGCTCATTCTGACAACCAGAGGGGATTGTAGAAGATGTACTCGTCCGAGTTGGAAAGCTGATTGTGCCAGTCGACTTCGTCGTGCTAGATGTGGGCGAATTGCAAAAGAATGAGAAGAGTCACACCATTCTTCTCGGACGACCGTTCATGGCAACCACGAATACGATGATCGATGTCAAGGGTGGGATGCTGAACATGACGGTGTTGGGCGAGTCCATCACCATTTCCGTTCGAGAGGGCCCGCCTGAGCCGCAGGTGAATGTGATGAAAGAGTGTGCATATATTCGGGCGATCGAGCAGCTGACCGAGGACGCGTGCATTCGAGAGCACGCGAAGAGATCACTTCAGGATCGTTTTAATGTCTCGAAGGAGCACCGTACGGACGACCACACTAAACCCCCCCAGCCGAGTTCCCGAGCTTTGTCCCGATCCCTATGGGGCGAGACATTTGAGTTGACAGAAGGTCGCCGCTATTCGGGGCCTGACCACCTCAACCCTCCACCAGCACCACCGAACTTACAGTGACTGGTCTAGTCACTGTGCACTGTACGATTGTATCTCTCCCTTTTTTTTTTTGCATTTAGTTTCATTTTCCTATTTTTCTTTTAGTTCAATATGTAGGTAAATTTTCTTAACACTAATTATCGACAATGGAATGATTGCTCGATTTTAAGTGTTAAGAATTTTTACGTGATTATGCGTTTGCTTCATGTGTTTGCATGTTTAAAAAAAAGAAAAAAAAAGAACAAAAAATTGGAACAGGCCTTAGCGCCGCTAAGGCCCATTCTATTAGCGCCGCTTACCATGGGAGGCGCAGCAGTACCAGCATCCACCGACACCACCACCGGACGCACAGTGACTTGTCACTGTGCTTTGTATGTTTTTCTTTCTCTTTCTCTTTTATTTTTTATATGGTTTCTTTCATTTCGAGTCAAGTTCATTATATGGTTTACTCTCCTGCACCGAGAATTGACAATGGGGACATTGTCCGATTTTAGGTGTGGGGGAGTTTTACGTGCTTACGTGACTATGTGGTGGACTTAGTCTAGTTTTTGTTCTAGGTTGTTTTTATTTCATTTCTCTTGCATTTTGGGCCGGTTTAGTCTTTTTATTTTTAGGATTATTATGTCTTTCTGAGCTTGGACTTTGGTGTATTGTAAGATTAGTTGACGATTGATTGGTTAAGTTAAGAAGTTGTGATTTTTGGAATGAGTAGCATATTTCGACTATTTTGCTTGGTTATTTTGGATGACATTATATACCTTGTGAGGCTTGAGCCATACTCGTTTTGTGAGAGATGTTGGTTTGAAAATTATTCATCTAGGATTTGCTTTGAGTCTACTTTGAAATGAATCGGTTGAATTTGTGAAATGTGAATATGATTGAGGCATTCCTTGAATTTTTCTTCTCCTTCTCTTTTCTATGAATAACAATCACTAGTCACCCCGTTTGAGCCTTATATGATTTTATTGTTAACCCCATGATGATGATATTGAGTTGTGGGATGAGAATTGGAGGTGTTGGTTGATTGAATTGTGAATATGTTCATTTATTCATTTAAGAAAAATAAAAAAAAAATTAATGAAAGCCTAATGGATTATACTCCAAGTGCTAGACCACTATCATTAGTGGGACCGAGCAATGAGTACGGGAAACCGGTCTAGGAGACTCGGGCAGAAAACCCGAAGGTTAAACCTAGATAAAGATGTCCAAAAGGTTTTTCATAAAAAAAAAAAACCAAAAAAAAGGAATTGTTTGGGAATTAGTTGATTTTGGAGTTCGTAGGAAGGAACTGGTTGGTGATTGACAACCGGAGGTGTTCACGATCACGGTTGGGTGACGGAATTGAGTTGAAGTTGTTTTTATCTAGCCACTTAGCCTATATGTATCCTACCGATCCAAAAGCCTACATTACAACCCGAGAAGTCCTCTTGATTCATCGTTTCACGTTTTCGATTGTTTTAGAGTAGAAGTTAGACTATTGGCAAATCTATGTATGATTGATTGATAACCAACTTGAGTGCACCTCTTTTATATTTGCAAAAGAAACTGAGTGAGGCATTTGATATATTTTCGTACTCGAGAGTCTTTGTCATTTGGAATAACTGAGTTCATGGTTGACGTGTGTTCTCGTGATCATTTGAATTCTTCGCGACTTGATTGATTGGTTTGAGATTGGTCTTGCTTGAACCGTTGTCCTTGCTCGTTTATTTGTTTTCTTTTGTTTTCTTTTCTTTTCTTTATTCGGGACGAACAAAGGTCTTAGTGTGGGGGAGTTGTTTGTCCCGTTTTTGTTACTATTTTCTTTGATATTTTGTGTGTCGTTTTCCCCGTTTTAGGTCTTTTCTTAGGTATTTCCGGCCTCTTTTGTCGTTTCTTGCGTTTTATCTCTATTTTGGTGTGTTTAGGTGTTTTCTGTGTTTTCTTTCCTATTTTTCTCTGTTTTTCGTGTTTTCCGGTGGTGCGATTTCAGGTTGTAGGTTGATCGGGCTGGCGAGTGTTCAAACATGATAAAGAAGTGGATGATTCGAGCAGCATTTTGCGGGTCTCAAGCATGCGAGAATGAAGTTTCCAGCTTGGGCAGTACCTGAGCGACATAGCCGACCACGCAAGCTGTAGAAAAAGACCAAACTCTGGACAAACTGGACCTTGGCGCCGCTAAGGTCCCTGTATTAGCAGCGCTTTGTAAGATATCGCGGACAGAAGCCGACAGCTAAGGTGCCTTAGCGGCGCTAAGACCTTAGCGCCGCTAAGGTCTGTTTTGAAACGGCTGCGTTTTTCATGGAATTTGAATTAGGAAAGGATTGGATATCAAAAAGAGGAGGGGCAGCCATCATTCAGACTCGTTTTTTTTTATCATTTTTTACACCTTAGAACACTACTTTTCCTAAATCTTTCATCTTGAATTAGTTTTTGAGATTGAAGAACTCGTTTCTAGCTTTTGGATTCGGTTTGCTCGTTGTTTCATCAACATTGGATTTGGTATTAATCGTAAGCTTTTCTTTTCATCTTATACATGAATGTGATGGCTTCTTTTATGGTGAATGCTTGTGTTGATATTGTGATGAGTGGCTAATTACTTAAGTTAGGGATAGGGGATAATTGTTTCGGTTCGTTTCGATTACGTGTTTGATAATTGCTCTATCTATGCGAGTTGATCTCATCCTAGGGTTAATTGATTGATCCCCAATTTAACCTAATTAATCGACGTTAGAACCGAAAGGGGAGACGTCGGTCGATCTAGGCTCGTTTGGAGTAGACTTGTTCATTATTGTATTGTCTATGTGTTGTAGGGTTTGATGAGTTGCTCGTATATGTTCACCTTCTTGTTACGAAGAGTTATTGAAGGTGAACCTCCATATGAATAGGCGATTCAAACCCCTTAACCGAGCAATGGATTGCCCGGTAATTGAGTCAAGAACCGAAAACGATTGTCCCCGACTCCCTAACTCCCTTATAATCAAGTTAATCGTCTGCTTTAAATTTTCGTGTCTCTTTGCTTTAAAATTCGTAGTTGATAAATCAGACCATCTTTTAAATTAGAGTGTTTAGGTTTTGTTTCTCATTTCGTGTGTTTGAATATACGTACAAATAATCCGGCTAACCTTCCTCGTGATACGACCCGGTGTCGAATCTTTCGATTCTACTCCGGTAAAAATATTTACAACAGCACACATTTTCGTACTTGCCCCCATTTACCTTTATTTTCCTCGACTTTTTAAAACATGTATGATTTTGCTTCAAAACACGAAGGACCGATAAATATATGTTATCCACATCAAATAATGGTGCCGTGGTCGAAAACAAGTCTTTTCGGAGATGTTGCGTACATTTTCGTACTTGCCCCCATTTATCCTTATATTCCTCGACTTTTTTAAACGTGTATGATTTTTTTCAAAACACGATGGGGCGATAAATATATGTTATCCACATCAAATAATGGTGCCGTGTTCGAAAATAAGTCTTTCCGGAGACGTTGCTTTCATTTTTCGTACTTTCCACCATTTACCCTAATTTTTTTGGACTTTTTTAAACATGTAGAATTTTGCTTTGAAACACGATGGGGCGATAAATATATATTATCCACATCAAATAGTGGTGCCGTGTTCGAAAACAAGTCTTTCCGGAGACGTTGCGTACATTTTCGTACTTGCCCCTATTTACCCTTATTTTCCTCGACTTTTTTAAACGTGTACGATTTTGATTCAAAACACGATGCGGCGATAAATATATATTATCCACATCAAATAATGGTGCCGTGGTCGAAAACAAGTCTTTCCGGAGACGATGCACACATTTTCGTACTTGCCCCCATTTGCCTTTATTTTCTTCGACTTTTTTAAACATGTATGATTTTGCTTCAAAACACGATGGGGCTATAAATATATGTTATCCACATCATATAATGGTGCCGTGTTCGAAACCAAGTCTTTCTGGAGACGTTGCGTACATTTTCGTACTTGCCCCTATTTACCATTATTTTTCTCAATTTTTTTAAACGTGTACGATTTTGCTTCAAAACACGATGGGGCGATAAATATATGTTATCCACATCAAATAAGGGTGCCGTTTTCGAAAACAAGTCTTTCTGGAGACGTTGCGTACATTTTCGTATTTGCCCCTATTTACCCTTATTTTCTTCGACTTTTTTTAACGTGTACGATTTTGCTTCAAAACACGATGGGGCGATAAATATATGTTATCCTCATCAATAATGGTGTCGTGGTCGAAAACAAGTCTTTTCGGAGATGTTGCGTACATTTTCGTACATGCCCCCATTTACCCTTATATTCCTAGACTTTTTTAAACGTGTATGATTTTTTTTCAAAACACGATGGGGCGATAAATATATGTTATCCACATCAAAAAATGGTGCCGTGTTCGAAAATAAGTCTTTCCGGAGACGTTGCTTAAATTTTTCGTACTTTCCACCATTTACCCTTATTTTTCTCGACTTTTTTAAAGATGTAGAATTTTTCTTCGAAACACGATGGGGCGATAAATATATATTATCCACATCAAATAATGGTGCCGTGTTCGAAAACAAGTCTTTCCGGAGACGTTGCGTACATTTTCGTACTTGCCCCTTTTTACTCTTATTTTCCTCGACTTTTTTAAACGTGTACGATTTTTCTTCAAAATATGATGGGGGCGATAAATATATATTATCCACATCAAATAATGGTGCCGTGTTCAAAAACAAGTCTTTCCGGAGACGTTGCGTACATTTTCGTATTTGCCCCTATTTACCCTTATTTTCCTCGACTTTTTTAAACGTGTACGATTTTGATTCAAAACACGGTGGGGCGATAAATATATATTATCCACATCAAATAATGGCGCCGTGTTCGAAAACATCCGAAGAAGTTGTGTACATTTTTCACTTGCCCCTATTTACCCTTATTTTTATCGACTTGTTAAAACGTGTACGATTTTGCTTCAAAACACGATAGGGCGATAAATATATGTTATCCAGATCAAATAATGGTGTCCTGTTAAAAAACAACTCTTTCCGAAGATGTTGCTTACGTTTTTCGTACTTGCCCCCATTTACCCTTATTTTCCTCGACTTTTTTAAGCGTGTTCAATTTTGCTTCGAAACAAGATGGGGCAATAAATATATACTTTCTACATCAAATAATGGTGTCGTGAAAACAAGTCTTTCCGGAGACATTGCATACATTTTCGTACTTGCCCCCATTTACCCTTATTTTCCTTTACTTTTTTAAACGTGTACGTTTTTCTTCAAAACACGATGAGGCAATAAATATATGTTATCCACATCAAATAATGGTGTCGTGTTCAAAAACAAGTCTTTCCGGAGATGTTGCATACATTTTCGTACTTTCTTATTTACCTTATTTTTCTTGACTTTTTTAAACGTGTACAATTTTGCTTCAAAACACGATGGGGCGATAAATATATGTTATCCACATCAAATAATGGTGTCGTGTTCGAAAACAAGTCTTTCCGGAGACGTTGCGTACATTTTCGTACTTGCCCCTATTTACCCTTATTTTTCTCGACTTTTTTAAACGTGTACGATTTTGTTTCAAAACACGATGGGGCGATAAATATATGTTATCCACATCAATTAATGGTGCCATTTTCAAAAACAAGTCTTTCTGGAGACGTTGCGTACATTTTCGTATTTGCCCATATTTACCCTTATTTTCCTCGACTTTTTTAAATGTGTACGATTTTCTTCAAAACACGAAGGGGCAATAAATATATGTTATCCACATCAAATAATGGTGCCGTGGTCGAAAACAAGTCTTTTCGGAGATGTTGCGTACATTTTCGTACTTGCCCTCATTTACCCTTATATTCCTCGACTTCTTTAAACGTGTATGATTTTTCTTCAAAACACGATGGGGCGATAAATATATGTTATCCACATCTAATAATGGTGTCGTGTTCGAAAATAAGTCTTTTCGGAGACGATGCTTACATTTTTCGTACTTTCCACCATTTACCCTAATTTTTCTCGACTTTTTTAAACATGTAGAATTTTGCTTCGAAACACGATGGGGCATAAATATATATTATCCACATCAAATAACGGTGCCGTGTTCGAAAACAAGTCTTTCCGTAGACGTTGCGTACATTTTCGTACTTGCCCCTATTTACCCTTATTTTCCTCGACTTTTTTAAACGTG
>CACSLK010002091.1:8364-30389 GCA_902706635.1 Striga hermonthica
GGGGCGCTGGCGTGCGCTGGGAGCAGTGCACAGGGGCCCGGCAGACAGGTAGGGTTTCACATAGGACCGACCGATTTCAAAATTTACTCGACCGATTTACTTGAAACTTTAACAAATTAAAATAGACCTAGAAAGGCACATAATCACAAGGTTTTCAGATCCAACTCTTCAATTTAACACAATCAACCAATTTTTACAAAAAGACGATTAAAATCTGAATTTTCTACTTCACCGGGCAATCCTTGTAATTTTTGATGACATTTGGACACGACACACATAACATCATGTTATTAACACTCACCAAAAATCATAGCAAAAATCCCATCACACGATTTTTAATGAATTTTCAAAGTTTCTGCCCAGATCTTAAATTCAATACTTGACATAGCTACAGACATCATTTTGGCATGAAATTTTTACAGCATATAAAATACAAATAGAGGACTCTACAGTTCGATTTTCATGGCAATCAGACGAGTATTCGATTTTTAATGATTTTTTGAATATTCAGCAGCACTACTCGATTCAAAAATGCGTAATTAATAAATTACTCAACAATTTCGTCTAAGGCCTTCACCATGAGGCCAAAGACTTCAAATGTTCTAATATTCCACAGCCCAAATCACGATTTATGTACGATACACATATGAACGCAATAACGAACGTATTACGAAATTAATCGATCATAATACAAACCCCATCATACAATTTCAATCAAGGCTTAATATCTAACATATACACACATAAAAATAAGGGGGTTTTCAGCCTTGTACCGTTCTCGGGAAATTTGAACGAAACAAGGATCGAACGGGGCCGAGGAGGGCTGCGATGCGATCACTCCGCACGGCAGCTTCGCGTGGCGTGCGTGCAGCTTCGCGGGGATGGCTTGTGCGCGACTACTGGGTGCTGGACAGCCACGGAACGTGCGAAATGGCGATGGTCTGGTTCGCCCGACGTCCTCTTCACGCGAATGGGGACACGAGGAGGAGGGGCAGGTCGAGGGAGGCGACGCACGGCGACCGGGTACGAGCGAAAGAGGAAGAGTGCGAGAGAGATTGGGAGGGGGAAAGAGTTGAAATTCTGATTTTGGCTAAGGTAAAATGAGGGGACACAACTTGTGAAATATATGAGAGAATGAGGGAAAAATCTCCTTAATTGATCCACACAATCAATGGGATCATACTTACCATAAAAGAGAGGCAAATCTATGGCTTAATATGTGCAATATGGCCGGTCAAAAGGAATTAAAAGGGCTGGCCAAATCCTTGCCCTAAATAAAACCCCACATTCAAAATTTGAATTTAAAACGGGAGCCAAAGAGAGAAGGGTGAGGGGGGTTCGGTCAGCTGGGCGTGGACGCGGGCCGACGGTCTTGGCGCGGGCGCGATCAAAAGACTTGGGCCGGAAGCTCATTTTAACACTTAGGAAAAATACTACGGCTCGGATCGACGAAAATTAAATTAAATTAAATTAATATTTAATAATTATATAAAATATTCAAAATTAGAGTTTATAATAAATATGCATAAGGCACATAAGTTCATTTAGGCAATTAGACAAATAACAATTAATAATAATGGCAACAATGATAATAGTAATAATAATAATAATAATAATAATAATAATCCAATTTATTCATAAGCGAACGGGGCGTTACACCGAGCTTCGGAGGCGATATCCGAACTTTGAGTTTTGAGTTCCCTTTGTATTTTTTTTTTATTATTGCTTTCTAGTTTATTTTCGAATTCCGAGGACGGAATTCTTTGTAAGGTGGATAGAATGTAATACCCCATTCGTTCATGGATTTTTGGAGTTATTATTTATTTTTTCTTATTATTATTTGTCCTCTTTATTATTATTATTATTTGCTAATATGATTATTGTTATTATTATTATTCTCGTTATTTGTCTAACTATTATAAATTGCTTATTAATATTAAATAAATATTGTGTGATATATATATATATATATAAGTCATGTACCGTCGTTTTTGAATCGATCGGGAATTCTGGCTATCGCGTATATTTTATTTTCAACCCATTTGCTATGCTATTAGGTTGGCCTTTTTGCTATTTTTGCAGACCAAATTGATTAACAATTCTTGGCCCAATTTTGATAAGCATTCTCAACCCAAATTGCTTTTGGCCCCATTATTCTATTAATCTGCAATCAGATATTTTGAAGCAGGTGTGTGATATATCGTTGAGCGAGTCTTCCTCCTCCTAACTTCCCCCTTATATCGCGCACGATCCACTCTCTCTGGCTCTTTTATAGCTCATCGAGGAGTTTCATATGAGAATCATTCCTCCAATACTCTCAAGCTCTCTGTTCTCGCTGTTTTTAAAAAAAAAAAAAATCGCCGCCTGTAAGACCTCTGCCATTGTTCCCGGCGAGCGAAGCCCGGTTACCGCGTCCTTACATTGCAGCACGTTGCCGACATCGAGCTTTCAGTCTGTCAGATCCAGCAATTCCTTCGCAAGACGCCAGCAAACCCGACCCTCTTCCTTTCCGGCAAGCCCCCGTCTAGCAGCTCCACCGTCGCCGACCCTTAGCAGTCCAATTCGCGATCTGTTCTTCAAATTATAGTACGGGTTCTCGAGGAATTTCGATGTTTTGGACCCGCTCGTTCGAGTTCTGTTCGTTTGGTCCCTTAACCCACCCAAGCTCGTCTATTTCCCGAAGTCGGGTAAAAATCTTTCGAAACTCTCTCGTAAATTTCGATTCGGTTTGATGTTGTACGTTTACTCATTTATCGTGCTCGTCGATGGAATTCTTGATTGAGATCGGTTTAATTGATTATTCGTATGTTCGTTATGTATTTCGTATGTTCATTATGTATTTCATATGTTCAAGGATTATTTGGAGATTATTGGAACTCTCGATTCCGTAAAAAGTGAATATCATAATGTTGTTGTGACTGTTTTGTATAAATTCGGAGTCTTGTTTCGCTATTTCGAGTCGTCGTTAAGTTGTTCGGGTCGTTCGAACCCCCGATCGTTCATTTTGCTTTTATTTTGGTTGTTCCGTTTTCAAGCCAAAAACCGTTGTTAAAAATATGTTTCGGAACTCTAAAAATATGTTATTTTTGATAAACTCTCGAACCTCATTGCCGTTAGATATCTCGTCGTCAAATTTGGTCGTCGATTTCAGCCCCGGTGTTGTTTTCACTTAGCTGTTTTTGGTGTAGTGTGATATAGATAGTCCCAGACTCTGTACGTTTATTTCCCAGTTACAGGCCTCATTTTGAAAATTCGTTATGTTTTGGTTGCATAATATTGTGCGATTGAGCGAGTGGCGCAGTGGTGAGTTATGCGCATGTTTGTGTGGGTTGTCAGGGGTTCGATCCCAGCCTTTGCAAAAGTTTCATTTTTTTTTATTAATAAAGGCTGCTTCAGCGCGCGGGCCATATGGCCCAAACTCAGCCCGCGTGCAGCCCGTCCCCTCTCTCCAGCAGCAGCCCCATCAGCCCGTTCTTCCAGCCCGAGAAGCCCACCCTCCTTCCAGCCTTGTAGCGGGCCACGTGTTGGGCTGCCTTTACCTCAGCCGCAGCCCAATAGCACGTGAGAGGCCCAAATTGCTGGCAGTTTGTGGCCAGTGTTTGGACAGGCGGCCCATCTCGACTTTTTAGTCTGATTTTGAGTTCCGGAAGTCGTTTTTCGTACCGATTTCAAATTTAAAAATTATTTTCAAATGAGAAAAATTTGGAGAAAATATTTTTAATTCTCGAGACCCCATTGCCTTTTTCGAGTCTCTTTCCTTTTAAATTAGAGAGTTCCAAGTCCACGAAAAATCCTATAAAAACCCTTAAATCTTAATTTTTATTAAGTATGGGTTTTATGTTAAATTCGAGTAGTGAGATAGATTATTAATATATTATCTCGCTTAATTGTAGGTGTTTGAGAAGTCGAGCCTTCGACCTACGAACTTGCTTTTGTGTGATATTCTACCTTGATTTCCAGGTGGGTTTTAATCTACAATTTGCTATGCTACATTTGAGGTAAGATTCTTATACTTTGTGTTCTATGAATGTATGTGTGAGTCATGAGACGGTGCCTAGTGGTGGGCGATCTCCAACCTTGTGATAGGTAGACTCATTTTAGCCTAGTTGATGGGCCGTGACCGTTGATGTTGAACCTCGGCACGACTGTACTCCCGCTGACGAGTTTGGGCTTACCCCTGGCGGCTATTAATAGGTGTGCACATGAGTATAGTGATGAGTAGGAGAGTGGTGTGTTATGCCTTTTGACCATGTACTTGCATATGACTCTAGTATAGGCTTCTTACCAATATATTATACATAGTGGTGAGCACCTCGTTTATATTTGTGCTCATCCCCACCTCATTGATGCAGGTTAAGCAAGTGTTGGGCATGACGAGACTGAAGACGAGTAGGTGGTTAAACATTATTATTGCTTTATATTGCTTCCGCTTGCTTTGATATTATGTTGAGATTATCAGACTTTGTTATTCATCCCTATTGCTTTCGGGATTGGTTGATCTGTTGAACCATGTGGAATATTTTTATCAGTTTGGATTATGTTGGCAATCCTATTGCTAGATATGTTGAAATCTAGTCTTGGAACTTGAATTATGTTGAATATTCTCGTTTTCCCTTATGCTGATTATGTGTTTAACTTTGGAAAGTTCTCAAGTAACGCCAAATGTTTTATAAATCGATAAATGGTTTTTCGAAATTTTAAAACAAGATTTTTGGATAAGTCCGAAATTGTCTTTATAAATCTTTGGGGCGTTACAACGGGGTTGCAGAGAGAAGAAACAGAACTCTTATGGAAATGGTTAGGTCGATGATGAGTTATTCGAAGTTACCAGATTCGTTTTGGGGATTTGCATTAGAGACAGCATGTTACATTCTAAATTCTGTTCCGTCAAAGTCAGTAGACAGTACTCCTTATGAGTTGTGGAAAGGGCGCAAGCCTAGTTTCTCACAAATTCAAATTTGGGGTTGCCCTGCACATGTCTTAGTGCAGGAGGCTGGCAAGTTGGAGAAACATTCAGAAGTGAGACTGTTTGTCGGCTACTCCAAGGAAACGAAAGGTGGTTTATTTTATAGTCCTGAGGATCAGAAGGTGATCGTTAGTACGAATGTTAGATTCTTGGAAGAAGACTATATCATTGATCATAAGCCCAGTAGTAAACTTGTCCTAGAGGAGTTAGGGAGAGATATCGATAGTTCCCCACCGAGTGCGCAAGTAGATACATCACATAATACTGCAACACGTAACACTGATAGTGTGCCAGTACAGACGGTACCTCGTCGTAGTGGGAGGGTTTCTACACAACCCGACCGATGGATAGGTCTTGGAGAGTCATCAGACTCAGTACCAGGAGACCTAGAATCGGACCCAAGAACTTATGACGAGGCACTCCAAGATAGAGATGCAAATTCGTGAAAGGTTGCAATGACAGCTGAGATGGGGTCTATGGACACCAATCATGTCTGGGATCTTGTAGAACCACCCGATGGGATACGTCCCATTGGATGCAAGTGGGTTTACAAGAGAAAGAGGGGATCGGATGGAAAGGTGGAAACCTTTAAAGCTAGGCTTGTTGCGAAAGGTTATACCCAGAAAGAGGGTATCGATTATGATGAAACCTTTTCGCCAGTAGCTATGCTTAAATCCATTTGGATTCTCATAGCTGTAGCCACTCACATGGATTATGAAGTCTGGCAGATGGATGTTAAGACGACTTTCCTTAATGGGAACCTTTAGGAAGACATCTATATGCAGCAACCAGAAGGATTCATTGCAAGATGGCATGAGCACTTAGTTTGTAAGCTTAATCAGTCCATTTATGGACTGAAGCAAGCTTCAAGGTCTTGGAATATTTGGTTTGATGAGGTAATCCTGTCATATGGATTCACCCAATGTCCGGATGAGCACTGTGTATACAAGAAGATTAGTGGAAGCGTGGTGGTGTTTCTTGTGCTATACGTGGATGACATACTTCTTATTGGCAACAACAAGAAGGAGTTGTCGGACGTAAAGGTGTGGTTGTCTAAGCAGTTTGATATGAAGGACTTGGGTGAAGCAGGACACATTCTTGGTATCAAGATCATTCGTGATCGTGAGAAGAGAATGATGTGCTTATCCCAGTCTTCATATATAGATACTGTCTTGGCTAGATTTAGTATGCAGAACTCTAAGAGAGGTACATTACCTTTCAGACATGGAGTACCTTTATCTAAGGAGTTGTCTCCTAAGACGACTGAGGAGATAGAGGACATGAAGACAGTTCCTTATGCTTCGGCAGTAGGAAGTCTCATGTATGCAATCCTGTGCACTAGGCCTGATATTAGCTACGCCGTTGGCATGGTAGCGAGATATCAAAGTAATCCAGGAAGGAAACGTTGGGCTGCGGTGAAACATATACTCAAGTACCTGCAAAGGACTAAGGAGTACATGTTAGTTTACCGTGAAGACAGTTTGTTTCTGCTGGGTTACAGTGATTCCGATTTTCAGTCAGATAGGGACGAAAGTAAGTCAACCTCAGGTTATGTGTTTACCTTGGGAGGTGGAGCCATTTCATGGAGGAGTGCTAAGCAGAAGTGCGTAGCAGACTCCACTATGGAAGCCGAGTACATCTCAGCCTCTGGGGCAGCGAAAGAGGCAGTTTGGCTCAGAAACTTCTTGGTGGACTTAGAGGTGATTCCGAGTTTGCCACGTGTTATTACCGTGTACTGTGATAACAGTGGTGCAGTAGCAAACTCAAGGGAACCACGAGCCCACAGAGCAAGCAAACACATAGAGCGCAAATACCACCTTATCAGAGATATTGTGGCAAGAGGAGAAGTTGAGATCACCAAGATTGCATCAGAAGACAACCTAGCTGATCCTTTTACGAAGAGTTTGCCGGAGAAGGTCTTCGCCAAACACGTTGAGGAAATGGGAGTCAAATGTATGGTGATAGGATCGACATAGGTCTTTTAGGATACGAATTGATAGGACTATACTAGTAAAGCGACAACTTTAAGTATAAGTGGGAGATTGTTGGTGTTATATACTTAAGCTTTGCTTTAGTGGATATTACACTTGTTATTTCTTGATGGATGAGAATTATGTTTGGTTAAATAAGTTCCACGTTCTGTTGTTTTGCATGTATATAAGTGGGTCGTCACGGGCTTACCGAAGATCACTATATCAGTTACTTGCGAAACAAGAATCATTGGTTCACAACCTAGATGGAATTGAACAACCCATCAGAATGGTTGTAGTGTCAACCGTACGGTTTGTCTTGACCGATTAGTTGCACTAGTACATTTATGTATTGAACAGGATCCCAGAGAGGGATGTTCGTTTTATACTGATCGTCGTAAACGAACTAGGCCTCAGTTAATTATTGCATGCTCTTAACCCGCAAGATATTAAACAGACATGTGCACATAATTGTTGTTGCTTTTATTCTTTGGGTGAGATCTAAGCTGGGTCGACATACTTAATGAATTAGGTAATGACATTATGTGTTCGATATGCTATTAGGATATTTATGGTCACCATGTGCGTTAGTCTGATGATGTCCCCGAAGTGAGTTCATGAAGGAATATTATGCTAAACCCTGCAGGTGGATTTATTCTGGCATAATATGAATGCTTTGAGCGAGCGCTAGCTTCGGTAATATAATATATTAATTAATTCTTGATTATCAGTGATCGAATTAATTAATGGACATTATATCTTAAACATGGGGAGGTAAATTGGATAATTATGATAAGGAGTCTCAAATGTAATTTGGGATAGGTGAGGGGATTGAAATAATATTATTGTGGTGGACTTTAATATTATTAATACATTAATTGCGGGGTTGCTCCACAGTATTAATATATTGGAAGCCCTTATCCTATTCTCCTTAGGGTCCCTACTGTAGCTCTATATATACAACATTAGGCTCTTGGAAGAGAACATACAATCCCATAACATAGCAAACGCGTCTGCCCCTCTCTCTCTCTCTCTTCCAAGGAGTTGTTCTATTTCTTGTGCTCCACTGATACAAGATCTAGATAGCTGTTTGAGAATACAGTAGAAGATCTTAAGGTATATACGGGATTCCAATCAAATCTATCATCCATCCAAACCGGAGACCAAAACCAGCAAGTGATTATACCACGACGACCAGGACGACGAGTCGGAGAGATCGCCGTCGAGATCGCCGCTAGCCGCCGCCGCACGCGCCTACACGCGCCACCGGAGGATTGCTACTGCTTAGACTCACACGCGCGCGTGAGAGCGTGTGGACGCTCTGATTCCCGACCGGTCAACGCCGTTGACTTCGCCGTGACGCCAGTGTAACGCCCTGTTTGATTATAAATTATTGGAGATTGTTATTATTATTATTATTATTATTATTATTATTATTATTATTATTATTATTATTATTATTATTATTATTATTATTTTGTTCAAGTCAAGCTGGGGTCAAACCGGATACTTAGAAATAATTTCTAAGTCATTTGGCCCTAAGAAGCTCGCCAGGCCCGCACAGCCCGCGCGCAGGCCGCGCACAGGCAGCCCAGCACGCGCAGGCAGCCTGATGAAGATTGCGTGTCCCGACTGTCGATAAGCCGCTAGCCCGCGCCTTGAATCGCCGATAGGTGTTCTTCGAGCCATGCCCGCGCCTCTTGGAACGAATAAATTGAAATAGAATTTTGGTGGAAGACTAAAGCAAAGTGTTTGAACAAAAGTTCTGGATTTTCTACTAACTAAGACTACTCAAAGATTCAATTCATTCATCTATGAAAAATAACAAGAGGACATGGGTATTTATAGGAGAAAACTAAATCTAATTCTAATCTAACTAGATCTCCTAAACTGTGCAGTAAATAAATCCTATTCCAACTAAATCTCTAATTAAAGCAATTAAATATTAAGTAACCTATAAAATCTAGATATTGTTGTGCAAGAAGGAAACTAAATATTCTAGAGTCCTAATTGACTAGATTGTCTTGATCTTGCTTGGCTTGCACTCCAAACAATTCCAAATTCACGCCCATAGTATTCGTCCGCCTCTTCTGCGCACCGCCTCTTTGCGCGCGTGCTGTGTCCCCGGCGTGGTGTGCACGCCAGCGCTTTGTGCGCAGTTGTCCGCGCGTGACCTGCCGCCACTCCGCATTCCTCAAGGAGTGGGGCTTCGCGCCCAATGCCCGTGCCCGCTGTGCATCCGCGCTAGTGCACGCCTGCGTAATATCGCCCGTGGCTTCTGCGCCTATCAACCGCACACCCGTGCGCCGGTCCTCTACCCTTGCCTTGCGCGCAATACACTCCCGTGCGTGCACTTTGGCTGTCTCTCGTGTTAACCACTTGCGTGCATGGTAAGCGTGACTTGCGGTGTTCTCGTGTTGTCTAGCCACTTCCGTATCATTCCCGCCCCCTTGAAGCACATCCTTGTCCTCAAGGATCGAGGCTATCTCCAAACTCCTCATTTCGGCTTCTCGACGTTTTCCTTTTGGTTCGGTTTTTAGCATGATGAGTCGGCTTCCCAAGTAGAACTCCATTATGCCTTTCTTGTAATTCGTAGTGACTTCTCCAAGTCCTTCAAGCCATTGAATTCCAAGAACTATCTCGGGCCCCACAATAGGTAGTGCATAGAGGTCGGCTTTGATGATCTCACCTTGCAGGTTGATGGGCACTTCCTGATAATATTCGTGACATCTTAGCCGCTCTCCATTGGTAACCCTTACATCGAACGATTCCACCTCTGTTGCCTTGAGCTTTAAGTCCTTAGGTACTTTGTCGCAAATGAAGTTATGCGATGAGCCGATGTCGGCTAGTACCTCGATTGGCCGTTCCTTGATCATGGCGGGCAGTCGGATTGTTCTTGGTCCCTGTAGGCCTGCCATTGCATTAATCGAGATCTCTAAATCTTTGTTCCCTTGTTGCGCTGGTTGGTCCTCATAGGCCTCTTCCTCGTCCTCTTCAATGACGTCGATCAGAAAAAATTATTTACATTGATGGCCAGGGGTGAACCTTTCTTCGCATTTGTAGTAGAGACCCTTCTCACGTCGGCGTCTCATCTCCTCGAGCGTGAGTTGTTTAACGCCCAGAGGTGGCGTTCGAGAGTTGTTCGGCGGTCGCGGGTTGGGATGGACGTTGCTCACATTTGATGGTGTGCTGTCTTTGATCGTGCACTCGTCCAAGTGTTGGTCCGCGCGCCGTTGCTCCAAGTTGCGCACACTCTCTCGCCCGATCCTCCGTGTGGCCGTTAAGTGTTCATCCCTCCTTCGCGCAGACTCCATGGCCCCGCGCATGGTCCGTGGTTGGTCGAGCCTTACTTCTGCGGCTAGATCGAATTTGAGCCCACCTATGGAAGTCCCGATGAGTGCAGAGATCGGCCAGTTGCGCACCCGACAGGCGAGTCGCTCGAACTCTTTCATGTAGTCTCGAAGACTTCCTGTCTGCTTGATGTGTGAAAGTGCCTCATCGTAGCTACGGTAGTCGGACGACCCGAATCGTGTAAGTAGCTCGCGCTCAAATTCTGCCCATGGGATGTGGAGCGGGTTGCCTTGGTAGACGCTCACGAGCCATTGCCACCAAACGTTGGCTTCTCCGTCTAGATAATAAGCTGCATACTTAACCCTCTCATACCAAGGCGTCTCATTGATGTCAAAATATTGTGCAGCTCGGTTAAGCCATGCGTCGGGGTTTTCTCCGTTGAACGTGGACAACACAAGCCTCGGTTTCTCGATACGTGGGTGACCCTGATGATTCGAGGCCTGCGATTGCCTCTCGTACTCCTCCTCCTGCTCGCGCTCGAATTGCCCTAACTCTCTCCTAGCTTGGTCGTGCGCATGGGGTGGTGGTCGATCGCCATGTGGAGGTGGTCGAGCGTCGAACGGCGGTGGTCGATCGTTGTGGCGCGGTGGCTGATGACCTTGGAAATTCCTCAAGAGTTCGTCGAACCTATGGTTGATGGCCTCCATTGACGCCGTGCGGTGATCAATTATGGCGGCCCTGGTGTCGACGAGCTCTCTGGTTAGGGCTTCGAATCTCGCATCGACAGATTCGCTCATGGTTTTGAATTGGCCTTCAAAGCTCTCGATTTTTTCCTTCATCTCTCGATTGGCCATGGCTTTCTTCTTTTCTCTTCGCTCTTTGCTACGTGGACTCGTGTTTGAAGATTTTTTTTTTCTCCAAAACTCACGCAACTAACAAAAATATATATATATAAATTTTTTTTTTTTTTTTGCACCTCACGCAAAAGAAAAATAAAAAATCACACTTTTTTTTTTAAAAAAAACTCACGCACTCAAATATATATATATATATATATATAATAAATATATATATAATATATATTATATACTCACGCGCACACTAATATATATAATAATAATTTAATTTTTTATTTTTATTTTTATTTTTATTTTTTTTTAAATCGAACGAAAAAAAAAAAAATAAAAAGAGAGAAAGAAAAAGAATGGGGAAGAAAAAGACACACGATCTAAACCCTCTCAATGAAAGCACCAATGATGAAGATCGCGTGTCCCGACTTTCGATAAGCCGCTAGCCCGCGCCTTGAATCGCCGATAGGTGTTCTTCGAGCCACGCCCGCGCCTCTTGGAACGAATAAAATTGCAATAGAATTTTGGTGGAAGACTAAAGCAAAGTGTTTGAACAAAAGTTCTGGATTTTCTACTAACTAAGACTACTCAAAGATTCAATTCATTCATCTATGAAAAGTAACAAGAGGACATGGGTATTTATAGGAGAAAACTAAATCTAATTCTAATCTAACTAGATCTCCTAAACTGTGCAGTAAATAAATCCTATTCCAACTAAATCTCTAATTAAAGCAATTAAATATTAAGTAACATATACAATCTAGATATTGTTATGCAAGAAGGAAACTAAATATTCTAGAGTCCTAATTGACTAGATTGTCTTGATCTTGCTTGGCTTGCACTCCAACCAATTCCAAATTCACGCCCATAGTATTCGGCCGCCTCTTCTGCACACCGCCTCTTTGCGCGCGTGCTGTTTCCCCGGCGTGGTGCGCACGCCAGCGCTTTGTGCGCCCGTCGTCCGCGCGTGACCTGCCGCCACTCTGCATTCCTCAAGGAGTGGGGCTTCGCGCCCAATGCCCGTGCCCGCTGTGCATCCGCGCTAGTGCACGCCTGCGTACTATCGCCCGTGGCCACTGCGCCTATCAACCGCACACCCGTGCGCCGGTCCTCTACCCTTGCCTTGTGCGCACTACACTCCCGTGCGCGCACTTTGGCTGCCTCTCGTGTTAACTGCTTGCGTGCATGGTAAGTGTGACTTGCGGCGTTCTCGTGCTGTCTAGCCACTTCCGTATCACAGCCCAGCAGCGCGCGCAGGCAGGCAGCACGCGCACGTCCGCGCGCAGCAGCGCGCGCAGGCAGCGCACAGCGCGCGCCCAGCCAGCGTAATGAGGATCGTGTGTTTCGACTGCCGATAAGCCGCTAACCCGCGCCTTGAATCGCCGATAGTGTTTCTCTAGCCACAGCCGCGCCAATTGAAACGATAAAATTGCAATAGTATTCTGGTGAAAAGACTAAAGCAAAGTTGGAAGAACAAAGTTCTAGATTTCTATTGATGTCTTGAATGAATAAAAATAACATGGGTTAAGGGCCTTTATATAGGCACAAAATTATATCTAAGCCTAATCTACCTAGGGATCAAATAAAGCAATAGAATATTAAGTATCCTAAATAATATAGATCTCATAATGTAAGATGGAAACAACTTGGATTGCACCCCACTCAAACTCTCTCTCTCTTCGGCCCTTTGCAAGCGGACGCCCTACGTCCAACCGCCTTACTTGCGCGCCGCCCTTATCGGCCCTACTCCTTAAGGATTAGGGCACCGCCCTTAGCGCGTGCACGCTCACCCGGCGTGCAGCGCACGCTTGCGCCCATCGCGCCGCCCTCGCGCGCGTGTCCACCCACCATTCCGCACTCCTCGAGGACTACGGCTTCGCACCCCGCGCGTTCTTCCTCATCTGGCGTGTTGCGTGCGCCTTCGCTCTCGGATGCTCCTCTGCGCGCGTGCTGTCCCGCCTTTCCGCATGCCTCGAGGCATGAGGCCTCGTCCGCTGCGCGTGCCTCCCCTGCGCCCAACCTTTCCGCGTGCGCGCCCATCAACCCCGCGCTACGCACGTCCTGCCCACCTACGCCATGCATGCCAGCCGCGCACACCGTCCGCACATCCGCGTACAGCCTATCTTCGCCCGTCTCACGCGCACTACGCTCTAGTGCGCACACTTCTGCCGTCGCTCGTGCGTGCCTCTTGCGCGCATGGTAAGCTCGACTTGCGGCGTTCTTGAGCTGCCTAGCCACTTCCGCATCATTCCCGTCCCCTTCAAGTGATTCCTTGTCCTCAAGATTGAAGTTCGGGAACTGATCGCGCATCTCTTCCAGATCTTCCCACGTGGCTTCTTCAGATGGCAACTCTTCCCAGTCAACTAGTACTTCCCAACGATAGCGCCCTGCTCTCTTTACCTTACGGTACTCAATTGCTCGTTTTGGTCGAACTATGACCCTACCATCGGTTGCGGTTGCAGGTAACTCCTCACTATACTTCTGTGCTTCTCCCAAACTTCTCTTGAGTTGTGAGACATAGATAACTGGGTGAATTTGCGAACTTTCGGGTAACTCTAGGCGATATGCTACCTGACCAATGCGCTTCAGAATCTGATAAGGCCCGTAATAGCGAACGCATAATTTAGTGGCGGCTCTTTGCGCTGTTGTGCGCTGTCTGAATGGTCGTAGCTTTAGGTAGACATATTCACCTGGTGCAAAATTTTCCTCACGCCTTTTCCCATCTGCGAAGGCTTTGGTTCGGTTAATTGAGCCTTCGAGATTTTTCTTCAGCTCACGTAACATCAAATCTCGTTCCTCTAGTTCTCGACCAAACTCATCGTTGACCGTACTCCCCTCCGAATAATTGATCAGCGTTTGGGTTTTTCGCCCGTATACCAACTCAAATGGCGTCATCTTGGTCGACTCGTGGTAAGTGGTGTTGTAGCAATACTCAGCCCAGGGTAAAAAGTTTTCCCACCGCTTTGGGAATTGATGGACGTAGCACCTCAAATACTGCTCAAGGCTTCGGTTGGTTACCTCAGTTTGTCCGTCTGTCTGTGGGTGGTAGGCTGAGCTCATAGATAATTTAGTCCCTTGCAACTTGAAGAATTCAGACCAAAAGCTGCTCATAAAAATCCGGTCTCGGTTAGAGACGATTGATCGTGGTGCTCCATGCAGTTTCATTACATATTCCACAAATAACCTAGCAATTGACTTTGCGGTGTAAGGGTGGGTAATGGGTATGAAGTGAGCATACTTCGTGAGACGATCCACCACAACATAACACCATCAAATTCATTAGAATTCGGTAACCCCTCGATGAAATCCATAGTAATGTCCTCCCAGATTGCCTCGGGTACTGTTAGCGGTTGCAATAGCCCACTCGGTCGTCGTGAGTCAGACTTAGTGCGCTGACAATCATCGCATCGTGCTATGTAGTCTCGGACGGTACTCTGTTGTCCGGGCCAGAAGAAAGTGTTGGCTATTCTCATCCACGTGCGATAGATACCCGAGTGGCCTCCAACCTTAGAGTCATGGAAGTGCTGCATGATTTTCTCGCGTAACTACCCACTGTCGGGAACATAGACTCGACCTCGGTGTAGAAGTAGACCATTATGCAACTCGTAGTCGATAGCAGTTGTCTTACATGCTTCTATCGATTGGCGCAGCTCTTGGTAATGGGTGTCCTCTACTTGCGCCTTCCTGATCTCTTCCCAAATGGTCCAAGTAGGCCCAGTGATAGCACTTAACTCAGCTACATCTGTTCGTCGGGATAGTGCGTCGGCTACTGCATTCTGTCGACCCGGTCGATAGATTATCTCGAAGTCAAACCCCATAAACTTAGATACGAACTTCTGCTGCTCGGGGGTAACAATCCTTTGCTCCAATAGATGCTTAAGCGGTTGTTAAGGTCTTCAGCACCTTACAGCCTCGACAACTGCTAGCATCTCCTTCACGTACACCGATAAACCCAACCGAGTAGTGCCCAGTGCCTTACTGAGATAGGCTAGGGGCCGTCCCTCTTGCACTAGCACAGCTCCAATTCCAATGTCACTCGCATCGGTGTGTACCTCAAACAAGACATCAAACATGGGCATGGCGAGTACTGGCGTTGTAGTCATGGCTTCTTTCAATTTTCCAAACGCCTCCTCGCTAGCTTTGGTCCATGTGAACCCGCCTTTCTTAGTCATCTCTGTCAGTGGCTTGACGATGGTTCCATAATCCTTCACAAACTTTCGGTAGTAGCCCGTGAGTCCTAGGAATCCTCTCAACTGCGTGAGACTTGTTGGCTTAGGCCAGTCGACCATAGCCTCAATCTTTCGTGGATCGACCTTCACGCCCTCGTGTGATATGAAGTGCCCCAAATACTCAACCATCATCTGCCGAAAAGAACATTTGGATGGCTTTATGTGGAATGAGTTGGCCTCCAGAATTTCGAGCACTACCCTCAAATGCCCAAGATGTTCGCCCCATGACTTCGAATAGATCAGGATATCATCAAAGAATACCAGAACGAACTTACGCAGATACTCCTTGAAGATAGAATTCATGGCGAACTGGAAAGTGGATGGGGCGTTGCATAATCCGAATGGCATAACAAGATACTCATAGTGCCCCTGGTGTGTACGAAATGCTGTCTTTGGAATGTCGGCTTTGTGGAGTCGAATCTGATGGTAACCAACTCTCAGGTCGAGCTTAGAGAAATAGCGTGACCCGGCTAACTCATCGAGCATGTCATCAACACTCGGGATAGGAAATCGGTCCTTGATGGTCGCAGCGTTCAGAGCTCGGTAGTCAGTACAGAACCTCCACGTGCCGTCTATCTTTTTGGCTAACAGGACTGGAGAAGAAAACGGACTCTTGCTATGCTGTATTAGTCCTGATTCAAGCATCTCGGCCACTTGCCGTTCGATCTCGGTTTTCTGAAAGTGAGCATACCTATAAGGATGAACGTGTATGGCATGTTGCTCATTGATCAGTGGTATGCGATGATCGAACTCCCGGTGTGGGGGTAGTCCCTTAGGTTCGCCCAGTACTCCCTTAAATTCCTGGAGAAGCTCGTGCACATCTCCCTGATGTTGTTCCTCCTGATCTATGTGCGCCTCCGTCTTCTCCACTACTACGGCAAATATTTGGCCTCCACCCCGCCAAACCTTCTCAATACTCTTAAGCCCTACTTCTTTGGCACCTTTTTCATTGCCCGCACTCAGTGTGACTTGCTGACCTCCGGCGTTGAATTCCATAATTCATGTTCGATAGTCGGTGATCACCTTGCCTAACCCTTCGAGCCATTGTACTCCTAGGACGACAGCCGGCCCAAACAGAAGTAAGGCATAGAGATCAGCCTTCACCGTAACTCCGCTGAACCTGATTGGCACCTTCTAGAAGGACTTAGTGCATTGCAGCCTCTCACCATTGGCTACTCGTACCTCAAAAGGTTCGATATTCGTGGTTGGTAAGTTCAGTTTCTGGGACAAGTCGGCATTGATGAAGTTGTGTGATGACCCGTTGTCTACTAGCACCACCACCTTCCGATCCTTGACCCAGGCCGGCAATCGCATCGTTCGAGGCCCTCGTATCCCGGCCATCACGTGCATTGAGATTTCTGCTTCTTCGTTAGGCCACTCAACTACGATATCCTGATGTGGTTCATCCTCATCCTCAGATCCTTCCTCATCAGGATTAGCAACTTCGATCACAAAGGCTTGCTTACAATGATGACCTGGTGTAAACTTCTCCTCACACTTGAAACATAAGCCTTTCTCACGTTGACGTTTAACTTCCTCGGGAGACAGCCGCCTTACTATCGACCCCGCTGGCCGATTGTTGACGCTTGGCCGTGCGCCAGCCGTGGCTGGGTTCGGCCCCGTGCGCTGCATGTCGGCGTATCGCACATCCGCCCGTCCCCTTCGCGTAGCGACTAGATGGTCTTCTCGTCGGTGGGCCACCTCCATGGCGTTATGCATCGTGTCCGGCCGCTCCAGTTGGACTTCTGCGGCTAGATCGAATCTCAGTCCAGCTACGAAGGCTCCTACTAGCGCATCCTCAGACCAATCTCGCACGCGATAGGCTAGTTGTTCAAACTCCTTGATGTATTCACGCAAATTGCCTGTCTGTCGGACTCGTGCGAGAGCCTCATTATAATTATGGTAATCGGACGTGCCAAATCGAGTAAGCAATTCTCTCTCAAAATCAGCCCATGTAATGACCTGTTGCCGCCTACAGTAGATCCGGGAAAGCCACTGCCACCATACGTTGGCCTCACCATCTAAATAGAATGCTGCGTACCTTACTCGATTGTGGCCGTCGATTTCATTCAGTTTGAAATATTGCACGATTCGGTTGAGCCAAGCCTCCGGATCACTACCCGTGAAGATGGACATTACGAACCTCGGCTTGTCGGGCTTAGGCCGCTCACGGTAGGTGGACGCTTGTGACCTTTGATCGAAATCCTCCTCGTGTTCGTAACGCTCGCGTCGCCGACCCTCCTCCTGTTCGTGTGCGCGTCGTTGCTCGCGTCGATCCTCGCGCCGTGGGGATGGTGTGCGATCGGCGTGCTCACCGTGCTGGCGGGGTTCGCGCCTTGGGGGATTGTCGCGGTGAGGTGGTTGCTGCTGGAGCGCACGCAAAACTTCCTCTAATCGTTGTTCGAGTCGTGTGACAACGACGTTGGTATTGTTTTGACTTTCGTCAAGCGATCCAAGCCTTCCTTCCATAACCTCGCTCATACTCCGCATCTGGATGTCAAGATTATCGATCTTATCCTTCATCTCCTTGTTGGCCATGGCTTTTCTTTCTTCTCTCCGCTCTTTGCTTTGTGGACTCGTGGTTGAGACGATGATGGTGATGATGAACGAAAGTTTTTATTTTTATTTTTATTTTTTTTGATAGGGGGACGAAAAAAACGAAAAGAAAAAGAAAGGGGAATGGGGTAGAAGAAAAACACACGATCAACACCTCTCAATGAATGCACCAATGATGAGGATCGTGTGTTTCGACTGCCGATAAGCCGCTAACCCGCGCCTTGAATCGCCGATAGTGTTTCTCTAACCACAACCGCGCATATTGAAACGATAAAATTGCAATAGTATTCTGGTGAAAAGACTAAAGAAAAGTTGGAAGAACAAAGTTCTAGATTTCTATTGATGTCTTGAATGAATAAAAATAACATGGGTTAAGGGCCTTTATATAGGCACAAAATTATATCTATGCCTAATCTACCTAGGGATCAAATAAAGCAATAGAATATTAAGTATCCTAAATAATCTAGATCTCATAATGTAAGATGGAAACAACTTGGCTTGCACCCCACTCAAACTCTCTCTCTCTTCGGCCCTTTGCACGCGGACGCCCTACGTCCAACCGCCTTACTTGCGCGCCGCCCTTATCGGCCCTACTCCTTAAGGATTAGGGCACCGCCCTTAGCGCGTGCACGCTCACCCAGCGTGCGGCGCACGCTTGCGCCCATCGCGCCGCCCTCGCGCGCGTGTCCACCCGCCATTCCGCACTCCTCGAGGACCACGGCTTCGCGCCCCGCGCGTCCTTCCTCATCTGGCGTGTTGCGCGCGCCTTTGCTCTCGGATGCTCCTCTGCGCACGTGCTGTCCCGCCTTTCTGCATGCCTCGAGGCATGAGGCCTCGTCCGCTGCGCGTGCCTCCCCTGCGCCCGACCTTTCCGCACGCGCGCCCATCAACCCCTCGCTATGCACGTCCTTCCCACCTACGCCACGCATGCCAGCCGCGCACACCGCCTGCACATCCGCGTGCAGCCTATCTTCGCCTGTCTCGCGGGCACTATGCTCTAGTTCGCGCACTTCTGCCGTCGCTCGTGCGTGCCTCTTGCGCGCATGGTAAGCTCGACTTGCAGCGTTCTTGAGCTGCCTAGCCACTTCTGCATCACAGCGCCAGCCCACCTTCCGAGCCCAATTCGGGAAAATCCAGCCCACTTTCGCCGAGCCCAAATTTGTGAGGGTGCAGCCAACTTATTTAGGAGTCTTTTCAGCCCAATTGACCCTAGGGTAATCCAAGTCAAAGCCATTTTGTCCTTAGCCAAAGTGGGTGTATGTGCATTCATTATTTTAATGCACATGTGTAAGTTTATGTCCCCCACTCACCTTGTGTCCGACCAGAGCCTTTGTCCTCTTCCAAGATGCTCTGAAAACCTCCTCAAATTCGACCCAAGTCATCCCCAATGCAGCCCCAAGTCCATAGGTGCACATGAAGTGGGAAAAGAGCACTTAAAATGTGTCTCCCATGAGCTACCTAGTGAAATCCGCCCAAGACTCCATTTAACCTCATTCTTCAGCATGTAAACACTCTTGGATACTTAAAAATTTCACCCAAACTCAGCCATATAGAGAGAGATAGCCGAGAGCCTTGCATGCATGCGCCTAGGCCCGATAAAGAGGAGCACCGAGCCATCTCTTGTGCTAGCCGAGTTTTGCTGCACCAAGCCGAGTTCATATCTTCTCTGGGAGTATAAGGAGCTTAGAGAAGCCACCATCTTCAGCTTATAGGCCACCAAGTCAAGCCACGGCCTATAGCGACCCGAGGAGACCAGAGTTAAGGGCTTGAGTCTCATTTTCGACTTCGGTGAAGGTTAGCTCATGCTATCTTTTTATCCTAGCTATAACATGATATTTTAAGATTTATCATGAAGAGAAATCAAGTTTTTCTCGGGTAGAATGAGAAAATCGAATTTTTGAAGCTTAAAGCCTTAAAATCGTACTTTTCGTTGCATGCATGTTTAGGATGATTTCTTGTGCTTAAAAATCTTTATAAATCATGAGTAATATGGGGTTAAAACAGTTTCTTAAAATAAGTAAGGGTGCTCGGTCATCTAGAGCTCTATTGTTTTCGAGGAAATAAGCCTCCGAACCACATTGTTATGCATGTTTGATGAACCCTCGTTAAAATCGTGTTAGGGCTGTGGACTATGGAACATTTATGAGTCTTTTGCCTCATGGTGAAGGCCTTAGACGTTTTTGTTGAGTATTTGGTCATATATGTATTTTTGAATCGGGAGTTGCTGCTGATTTTTCCAAAAATCATCATGAATCGTGTGTTCGTCCGATTGCTGTGAAATTTAAACTGTATGACCTTATTTTGGTATGTTATGTGGTGTAAAAGTTTCAGGTCGAAATAATATCTGTATCTAGGTCAAATGTCAATTTGAAATTCTGGGCAGAAACTTCGAAAAATCATTAAAATTTGTATCCTTGGTATTTTGATGTGATTTTTGGTGAGTGACATTATTCTGGAGTTATGTGTCTTGTGTCCAAATTTTATTTAAAAATTCCAATGATTGCCCTGAGAACTTGTAAGCTCATATTTGTATCATTTTTTCGTAAAAATTGGTTGCTCAGGTTAAACTGAGGTCTTGAGTATAAAACTTGGTGAAAACGTGTCTTTCTGAGTCTATTTCTATGTGTAAAAATTTAAAGTCAATCGGTCGAGTGAATTTTAAAAGCGGTCGGGTGGTCCATTTGGATTACTGCCTGTCTGTCGGGCCTGGTGCGCTGATGCCAGCGCGCACGCCAGCGCCCCAGCGCGTAGCACAGCGCCCCAGCGCCCCAACGCAGCGCACCAGCGCCCCAACGCAGCGCCCAGCTGATGAAGGATCGGGTGTTGCGTTCCCTCGACTTGTCTCGATCACGGCTTCGCCACGGCCTTGCTCTCGACGATGGGTGTGATCGACTCGGTTATTAGCCTAACTCTCTCACGATACTTGAGTTCACTCGGGTATTAGCCTCGCTACACTCTCGAAATAGATCGGGTCTTAGCCTCTCTAAATCGTTGAACTGGCTTGGGTCTTAGCCTCACCAATTCGATTGCATGATCGAATCTCACGACTCTAACACACGGAAGCAGTTTTTCTTTATAATCATTCTCCTGCAGTCTATAAGTAAGCCCCTGCATCCATTTTGAGTTTCGAACAAACGTTCTTTTCTATTTCATCATTCTTCGACATCTAAAAACAATGAGGGATGATCCCTATTTATAGATCCTAATTACTACTAATTCTAATCTACCTAGGAAACATATTAAAGCAATAAAATATTAACTTCCTAAACATTCTAGATACTATTGTGCAAGAAGGAAACTAAATATATGAAAGTCCTAAATTGACTAGATCTTGATCTTGCTTGGCTTGCACTCCAAACAAATCCCATCACACGCCCATATCTCTCGGCCGCCTCATACGCATGCACGCCGCCTCACGGCTTTCCTAATTTTGATCGCGCGCGGCTTCGCTCGCGCGCGCCCCGCACCCGTTGTCCATCTCGCGCCCTTCGCCCGTGTCGCATGCTTCCCGCGCGTGTGCGCCCGACACTCTGACTCCTTCGAGGCATAGGCCTCGTCCGCTTCCCTCGCACGCGTCATCTCTCGCGCATCCCTGTTGGGCGCTGACTCCTTTTTGCGCGTGTACCTCATCACCCGGCCTGCCTACTTCTCCGCAGATTAGGACGTCCGCGCTTATTGTGCACTCGCGCGCTATCGCGCGCTCGTCGTCACTTCCGATAACCCCGCGCGCGTCCCAGCCACCTGAGCCCGTCCCGTGCACGCCAGCAGCTCCCGTCTCGTTGTTCCCGTGTTCGCGCGTATCATTGCTCGATGCGCGCCACTTGCTCATTAGCCGGTCGTCGTCAACCTTCTTGTCGCCGCTCGTCACCGTTGGTTCGGGCCATGGGTCCCAACCCTTTAACCTCTCACAATCATCGGCCGGTATCCACCATCCATCTTTCCCCCATCGCAACCCACTCCTTCTAGCCTCCTTCTTTCGTGCTCGTCTCTTCCTTGTACAAGGCTTACACCAACAGTATGATTCCTTAGCCTTTGCCTTGCGTTTCCTTCGGGATCGTTTGGTCTTGTTCTTCTTAGGCTTAAGCTTTGATTGCGGACCACACCCTTTCGGCCAGTCTCTCTTGCATGATGGCCGGTAAATTGGACTTGTCGGCTCCTCCAACAT
>CACSLK010002095.1:13723-25140 GCA_902706635.1 Striga hermonthica
AAAACATTTATTTCAGTCAAATGGGAAATCGAATAAATACAATCCAAAAGCTCACATAGAAGTTTGCTTTACTGTATACCCCAACAGAAATCGTTATAAATTCACCCAGAAAATCCCAGAGTCTGGTAAGTATGTAAAATCTGAACATATCGCCCAGAAAAACAAGAAAAAGGGGAGGAAGAAGAAAGGGAGAAAAGATAATCACACCTAGAAATAAATCAAAAGGCAAAAAGAAACTTACACATGGTGATTGTCGGAGAAGTCCTGGAAAAGCTTGAGAAGAACGCCGGAGAACGAAACGGGCGCCGGAAAACTTGTAAAGTTTTACTTACCGAAAAAGCAGAAAGTTCGGGAGCTCTGAGTGCGAAAAGTGCAGATAATGGAAGGAGAAGGATATTTATAGAAGGGTAGAGAAACCCTAGCCTTTAGATTAAAGGCAGAACCAACGGCCAAGATGGCGCACGGAATACGAAGCGGTGGAGAGAGATAACGTCTTAGCAGCTTTCAAGATCCTTTTTTCAAATTTTGAAATTTGAAAACGATTCGGACTTATCCAAGCAATTTAAAATCTGTCGATTAGATAAGTCGCTTGCGAGTCGAGATAACAAGCGGGAACGATTTAGAGTAATAACAAGCAAAAAGGACATGTGAAACGATCCAAGCGAGACATCCAGTCGACAAAATTTACTCTTAAGCTCAGAATCGCTTCGAGTAATTTTTGGGAGGGACTAGATGATATAGCCATACTATCGCATATCGGTTTATACTATCTACGATTCAGAGATTACAGAGTCGACTTAGCCAAAGTCGACTCTATCCGCAGATTTCTTATAATATCGCGGGTCAGGGGTCCAGGCGTCTCTCGGTCGACTTCCACATGTCGACTAGAATAAGTCGATTTCCCCAGAAAAACGGATAAGCGCATCAGGGTCTACCGATGACTGAAGACGACCATGTCGACTCGATTCGGCATCCCGAGCCGACTAGGGAAGTCCCGAGGCTCATAGATTCACGGCGATTAGATACACTTTGATATATTATAGGAAAGCCGTCAACGATAAGAAGGAAGCTAATGAGGATAAGAAGGAATCTAAATGCTGACTAGGAGAGGAGCGGAATGTGAACCGACCAGGCTATTTTGGGAATTTCAGGTAAGTCGGCCAGGGCATTTTTGGAACCTCAGGTAAGTGTCTTGCTTCTATATAAAGGAGCTGAGGTAACCCCAAAACCCTAACTCCCATTCATTCCATACTCTCCTCCATTACTACTGCTGCTCTCTCAGAGCAGCTCTCTTCCTCTCTTTCACATACTGACTTGAGCGTCGGAGGCTCTACGCCTGAAACCCCTCTGGCGTTGAGTTCTTGCAGGTTTTATCGTGGTTCAACAACGGTTTGGAGGCTATCGAGTCAGATCTGAGCTCATTCCCATCGGTTCATTCCAGATCTGGGCGGTTTTCCATCGGTTCACTCCAGATCTGAGAGGAGACCCATCAGTCTTGATCACCACAAAACCTGTTGAAATAGAGGAAGAAGTTCACAACACATAAATGGTGAAGGGGGGAGAAGCCATCACCTCCAGACAGACCAAAGAAAATATCCAAAGGAGCTTCATGGAAGATGAAGTTTATAGCTTCAGGCAGATTGTGGAGAAAGTATGAGGGAGTTGTTTTTAAGGATTGTCCTTAGGGTAGTAAAAGAAACTGAGAAGATGATCATCAGCAAATCCGATGGGAGATTTATGAAGGAGAGTTTCTGACACCAAGCAAAATATCAAAGGTGGATATGCTCAAGGTGGAGAAGGCCATCCTAAAGTGGCCCCAGAGTGATCATGGATATTCATGGTGTGGAACTATAGAGGACTGTGTGGGCCCTCTACAGTTTCCCAGATCAAGGATTCAAGAAGAATTCACCATGTAAATTTAATTTTTTTTGTCTAGAACCAAGAAGTCAGCTGATTTCACTAAAACAGTATGCAGGAAATTAGGTTTTGAGAATAGAGAGTCTTATGCAAGAGTGGACATATGAGTATAGGACATGCCGGGTTAGATCCCGTTTAAGAGTGTGTACATATGAGCATAGGATAAGTCGGATTGTGTCCCGTACAATAGTGTGCACATATGAGCATAGACAAGAGCGGATGGGTTCCTGTGCAAGAGTGCGTACATATGAGCATAGGGTGAGATATGAGATAGGTGAGGTGATTTTCAGTCATGCTGTGATTATGATTTTAAGTCATTATACTGAATATACTTCATGGTATTCTCACGGTGAGCTTGTTGTTTGCTCACCCCTACATTTAACATTTTGTGGTTGAGTTGGAGGCCATGGTGATGACGAGACGAGGATGGTCTATTTGTTTTTTTCTAAAAAAACTGTTTATCCGCTTCCGTTTAATGTTTTCAAAACTGGTGTAGTGTCTTGTTTTAAGACATTGGAACTGACTGAAAGTTTGTTATGAATGGTTATATTGAGATGATCATTAACTCATACTATATGTGTTTTGATGTGTTTGGGACAATGAACGGTTGAATCGGATGTGGTCGGTGATAAACTAAAATGGTTTTGAGTAATGTCCCTTAAAAATGATTTTTTAAATGAAAATTTTTTTCGAAAATTTTTATAAAAAATTACTTTGGTTTTTGAAAAATCAATTCTTTCTTTTGGAAAATTCCCTTAAAAATAACAGGGCGTTCCACCAGATGGTTTGTGTTCACTAAGGGAGCTAGGTAGATTGGAAAAATGTCGAGCGATAAAACGTTAACAGATTCCACCATGACAACTCAGACCCTTCCCTCAGTGTTAGTATATAGAGATTGGACTTGCCAATTAGACTAAAAAATGTGTAACCTCGTCTAACCAAGTCAGATCACAATTTGATTGTGATGACAAATGGAAAAATTACAAACAGAGAGGAATCACAAATTCATAAAGCAAGTAGTACATAGAGCAAGTACGGCCCGCTGTGATGGATCACAATAGGGTGGTGTTTGTCATCTAATTACATCAGTAGACAACCAAGTAAATCCTTTTAGAATTGGCTTTCGTCAAAAGCGGATAATGGCCATGTTAAGGGATTAGGAGTCCGATGTATGGCAAAAAGGACAACAGTTCTTTGAGAATAAATATTGAAAGAAAGAGTGGACTAAAGCGGAACTCTAGAGTATAAGTGAGAGATTGTAGGAGTATACTGTAGAAGCTCGGCTTTAGTGGTGGTTACACCCAATTACATTTTGAATGAGATGTGTCTTTGGTATAGTCTTCGTAGTTTATTTATGCGAAGACAAGTTCATTTATTTTACATTGTAGATAACGTGGTTTGATGTGTCGAACATAAAGATCACATCATTGGTGCCTTGTAAAATATAAATAATTGATTTACAGTCTAGACATAATTGAGCAACCTGTTGGTAAAAGGGTGTAGTGTGATTTTGATTCAGTTGATTTTCAATTGATGAATTACACTAGTACTTTGTAAGTATTGAATAGACCTACGAAGGATGAGATTATTAGAATACAGACCTAGTAAATAATCTAGACCTCAGTAATTATTGTGTTCAAGAGAATAGACGGACATATGTATTAATTCACACTTATTTATTTGATTTACTATGGTTGAGACTTATTTTATTAGGTCGACATACTCTGTATTTTGGTAGATAATGTCGGGCACATGATGGGCCATTAATATTGTTTATGATCACCGTGTCTAGAGAAGGTATGGGTTGATGACCTCCCCGAAATGAGTTGAAGAAGAATCATTATGTTAAGCCTACCCGCGGGATTAATTTTAGACATAATGAATAAAAAATTGAGTGGTACTAGTTTTTGATCCTAAGAAGTTAATTAATTTTTGTCAGTAATTAAATTAATCAATAGACATTATATGGTAATCATGGGGATTGTAAATCGAGCAATTAGTCAATGCACAAGTAGAGAGGAATTAATCGTAATTTGGAGCTAAATGGAGAGAACAATAATATTATTCTAGTGTTTTATTATTTATTTCAATTAGGAGAAACTAGTGTATTCTTTATTATTATTAATTTCCTAATTATAAGAATATATATATATAACTCCTTCTAGAATATTACCAAATGTTAGGAAACTTGGGAGTCTTTCAGAAGGGTAATTGAGTTGGAAAGAATTAGGTCTTCTAAAAGGGAAAGGAGATGGAGAATAAAAGGTTTCCTAATCTTAATTGGAAAAAGCCATATTTAACACCTCCTTAGAATCTGTATTGTAGCCTATAGATACAATAAGTCTAGCCTCAAAGATGATGATGAATCTCTATTGTAGCCTATAGATACACTAAGTCTAGCCTCCAAGATGATGATGAATCTGATTTTCAGGTGAGATTAAGAGAACTCACACATCCCAAATTTTGTGAGAAAAATAGAGTTCTTATTTGAGAGAAAATTCGTATAAAACCGAGAGGTCTTAGAAAAAGAAAAATGAGAGACTTTGGGAACTCCAGTAAATCGTTCCACCAAGATTTATTGAAAATCGTGTAAGGTCATACAATAGAAGATTCAAAGGTCGTTTATTCATATTCCGACGAGTTTATAGGGATCACGTCGAATATATTCGATCCCATAATATATATGTAATTTACGGGGTTATCAGGAAGTTGCCCAATGGCCACCAAATTTGAAGAGGATGATCACCGGCGAAAACCACACAAGGTGGCTTCATCGGTGCACTGGCTGGAGCTCAAGCGACGTCAGGCGGGTCACCGGAAACCACCAATCTGGGGCCAGGCCCTTCAGTCAGTGCACAAGGAGCACCAGCGCGGTCCAATTCCCAAAGGCCCGCATCTGTTCAGCCCAACTTCGCGCGAGGCCCATAGGAAGAGAGAAACACGTGGGCCGTATCAATCAGCTCGACCTTCATTTTATCCTGCGTCCCTCACAGCTCTCGGGTCGTGCGCCCCGCGAGAGGCCTGACCCCAGCCCGCGTGTAAACCCAGCTTCCCAGGTCGTGTTTCTGCAGCTTGCGTAGCCCATCAGCACGCCTCCTTGGCCCACTTTCGTGGCCAAGAATCTCCCATGCGACCCAGTGAAGGTGTGCGCGTCCAAAAAGCTGCCAACAATCCCAGCGTGAGTTCAGACCGGTCCAGACGCATCCAGCTCGCACTAAATCGATTCAACTCGACCCAACAGCCCCAGTTCGTGTGCAAGGTGGTTCCCGAGCTGTCCGATTAACCTACCAAAAGTCCGAGACGATCTAACTCGCATTGATGAGGCCAAGTTTAGCTGCCCAACGGGCTCTGCGGTTCAGATGATCTCGTACAGCGGAAATAAAAAACATCTCATAGTTGGCAAAAAAAATTAAACTTTAATTCGTAATCCGAGCTACATATTTCGCTGCGTTAGGATTTTTTCAACTGATTTGAATGTGTACATAGTCGACGTTCCTAATAGAAGCCAACAACTATATCTCTCAACCTCAAGACGTGTTATACTATGAGACAAAATACGTAAAATTTCTATCCTAATAAAGAGGTTACATGGGTTAGACAAAAAATCACCTTATAAAAATAGGTTACCATGTTAAAGGAAGAAAAAGACTGGAATGGTAACTTTATCTACTCGGAGTCATTCTAGGAAACGAAATACGGAAGATTTTTGTCTTGTCCTAGTAACTAACTACAGAGGTCTGGTTAGAAGAAAATTATTGAGGCACTTTTGCTATAAAGCCAATAGTTGGTTCCATAGTGGAGACAACCTTCTATATATACAAGAAGTAAACCATACCATATTCTCTTATTACTTAAATAAATGGCATGATTGGTATAATAGAATAGAATTTAGTAGGAATGGAATGAATTGAAGAATGAAATGATTATGGGAATCGAATGAAACAAGTTTTGTCATTATAATATCCCATATCAGATGCGTTTGGAATGCAGAAGGAATAAGACCTGAATGGAATGACATTATCTTTTTTTTATTATAAAAATAAATAAAATCTTTTTTAAAAAATAATATATTTTTAATAAATTATATATAAATGTTTTTTTAATAGTATATAAAAATGAAATAATATATTTTTAATAATATGCAAAAATAAAATAATATATTTTTTAATAATATAAAAAATAATATTTTTAAAAATATACGAAAAGAAAATAATATATTTTTTAATTATATATAAAAAATAGTATATTCTTTAAAGTAATATATTTTTAATATATAAAAAATATATATTTTTAATAATATATAAAAATAAAAAGTAATATAATCTTAATAATATATATTTTCATTTTTTAATTAAACAATAAATAAACGTATTTTTTTAATTTTTTATTTGAATTTTATTTTTTTCAAATAATATATAAAAACAAAAAGTAATATAGTTTTAATAATATGTATATTTAATATTTTTTAATAACATATTTCTAATAATATATTTTTATTATATAAAAAATAATATATTTTTACTTATATATAAAAATAAAATAATATATTTTCAAATTTTATATAAATGCTTTTTTTTAGTTCTATTTTTATATAAGTATTTAACATATCTAATTAAGCAATAAATAAAAGTAAGTTTCCAATTTTTTATTTGAATTTTATTTTTTAAAATAATTTTATTTAATATATTTTAATCATGATTTATAATATATATTATATATATATATATATATTTTATTATTATTTGTTAATTTTATTTTTTGAAAAATTGGTTCCTGCACACATTAGAATGAGAAAACCTTCCATGAACTATGGAATGGCTAATTTCATGGAGATGGGTTTTGTCATTCCCATTGGAATGGTCATTCCTTTATAGAAAATATACCAATCAAGGGATAAGTAATGAATAAGGAAATGACCATTCTATTTACATGTCATTCCTTCCTACCAATCATGCCATAATAATTTTATTAATATGGTATGATTTTGTTGTTGTATATAGAAGGTTGGCTCCACTATGGAGCCAATTGTTAGCTTCATAGCAAAACTGACCATTAAGGTTACCATGTTCTTTATAAAACTTGACGCATATTTCACATTAAATCCCTGTTTATAAAGTTCATGAGTGGAAACTAATTTGATGTTAGAAATTTCTCCACGGGAACCCTCCCAGCTTATTTTGTAAGTATTAATCAGGGGTCATGTTGTCATGGCTTATTCTGCAAGTAATCATTGCAAGTATTAATCAGGGTTCATGTTGTCCTGGCTTATTCTGCAAGTAATCAAAGGTCATGTCGAAGGACGTTTCATGTAGTTGGCTTATTTTGCAAGTAATAATCAGATATCATGTTGTCTTGGCTTATTTTGCAAGTAATCAAAGGTCATGTTGAAGAATGTTTCGTGTAGGTGCCATCATCCGTGGGTCTATTTGCATATCATACACTACTAGTACGACACATGTGTACTACACGGGTGAATGAAAAATAATTTGAACAAAAAGAGTAAAAAAAATTTAGTTATTGTAAATATATACAAAATCAAGTTTATAAATGCTTACTTGTTCAATGCTACAATTACGGATGGAGTTACCAACTTTCAGGATTATATCATACACTTCTTTGTAAGTAATCCATACATATTTGTCAGGCTGATGAGGCAAACAAATGAACAAAGAATCAGCCAAAAGGTTGCTGAAATATAAATGGAAACTGTAAAGCGTTAGAAATGTATGCATTAACTTCTATTATTACATGACCGCATCTGTTGTTGGGATTCTTCTCTACAGACAAACGATGCCATAACCAAAAGTATACTTCAATTTATTTCAACATTGAGAATATATAAATAAATTATATAAATAAGAAAGAAATAAGACACGAAATTAAAATACAGACTCTATAAGATATGTGTAAAGGGTATGCTTCAAGTTTTATCAACATTGGAAATTGAAACACGGAAGGACAAATAATATAAATTGGAGAAGATAAGCCATAACGTAAAGCAGCTGATATCCAGGAGCTAGACCCTTAATGATAATGACCTTTTTTTCTTAAACTGATAATCAAAGTATCTAATATTTATGATTGAGAAATAAGTTCATATACTAAAAGAGTAACAAAATAATGCCAATTGACATCATCCTTTACATACTAATGTGAGCAACAACAAGTACAACTATAATAATAATAATAATTAACAGAATTTACATTAATTCTGTTATGCAACATAATGGTCCCAAACAGCAGTAGTATTCAGGTTTCATAAAAAAAAAACTACTGGAAATTGATATTTTATTTCAAATTCTCAAAAATTTCGTTGTACATGACATTATTAATTCTAATTACAATTTTTTCATCCTTGTCGCAGCAAAAAATTTTCAATCATTGCATATTCTTAACTCTAGATATGGCAACATAAAGTTGTCCATGTCTGAAAATAGGTTTGGGGAGAAATAGACCAACAATTGGATAATGTTTGTCCCTGACTCTTATTAATAGTCATCACAAAGCATACCATAATTGGGAGTTGCCTCCGTCGAAACTTGAATGGCAATCTAATATCGGAAGGACTCAATAACGTTCATGGAATAAGAACATTACTACCAATGATACTACCAGATAGAACCTTGGCTTCAAGGATACGTCACCAAGTTGGGTGATGACTAATCTGGTGCCATTGCATAAACCGGAAGATAGATCCATGTTTTGAATCAACATCACTGGAACACCAACTTCGAGTTTTAAGATATGATTTGGAATTTCAGAGCATTTTATTGGTTCAAAAAATCGGTTGTGTACACCGAATGCTGATTTTCTTAATCACCAAATGCCTTGCAAATGCTTTCAGAGCTCAAATAAGTACGCTCCTCGCCGGGGATCATTGACATCACAATCATTGATCGATTCAACAGTACTATTTGTTGGTAGAAGTATGGCCCTCCCTTCAAAAAATGTTGGATCATAAAAGTTGCTTATTATTGAAGAATATGTGCTTTCAACAATAGCTGCTAAATGATCATCTGCACCTATAATTAGTAAATCATCAGGAATATCAATATATGTTTCTCCATCAATTTCAACCCCAACTTTACCATCCCTAATTTTGAGGATCCAATCAGAGAACTCTTTAATTTCATTTTCAGTGACATGAGACTGGCCATCTGTTAGTCTAATATTTTTGGTTAGCCTCAGTACCCTACAATGATCCCATAATTTTGAAGAATTTATGGAGACAAAAACAATATCTTCTCTACTACCTTGTGGAACCACAGGAAGAATTTGCCTAGAATCACCACAAAAACAACAACTTTTCCTCCAAAAGGAAGAGTCTTTTTAGAAGGATCGGTACACGAATCTTTCAAGCTTCGATCTAATGCTTCAAAACATTATCTATTCGTCATAGGCGCTTCGTCCCATATGATAAGCTTTGGTTTTTGCAAAAGAGCGGCTAACTCAGAATCAGGAGAGAACTTATACATTGTTTTCTCAGTAATGTTGATGGGTATTCCAAATCGAGAATTGGTTGTTCGACCGCCAGGCAGCAATAGCACAACAACTCCACTCGAAGCTACAATGACGACAATTTCACCTTTGCTTCGCAAAGCAGCGGATAATGTTTTCCAAATAAATGTCTTGATTGTACCACCATGTCCATAGTCGAAAAAAACTCCACCAACATTATTCGCAGTAGCATTTAAAATATCAGTGTAAAATTCTCACTGTTGAACAATCAAAGAAGAATAAAGTTGAATGTGCTATGTCTCTAATTGTGTACGATCATATAAGAGTTCCTGTTGGATGAGCTTGTTATTTGAATCAGTCATCAAGGAATCATCAGGATAAGGCATACTAATGAAGTCTCGGAGAGATTTTCCATTAGATTGCAACAATTTCCCTAACTCGACTAATGCAAAATTCTGCAATTGTTCCTTTGTTAGATGCAGTTCTGTTTCAATAAAAGATAGTAAAAAACATTTTAATTGTTCTAAAAGAATAGTAAATATTTTGTGAATAATTCTAGTTATAATAAATAACATGTATGCTAAATTATAATACACTTAAGTTAAATAGGCATATAGACAAAAACTTATGTAAAGGAAAATTTATTAGTTTCTAAACTAAAGGAAATAAAAAAAGTTTACCTTGAATTCCTAGTAGTTTTCGTTGCCTGTAAAGAATACCATCAGCCATGATATTCCATGTATTTTTCCACACATATTCTGGTCTAGAGACGCTATCAGAAATCAATAGAGATGCAAATAGCTTTCGAAGAAAATGTGGAGAACCCCGAAAGCTCGCTTCTATTATATCATCAATGTATTCTTTATCATCATCTAAAAGACTCAAGGAATAGCATGCTTCCCTGAAATTTGGATAGATGACGTTATCAATGGTCCTGATATCTTCGTGACATAATGGGCCTCGACTATGGTGGAGCATAAGAGACAAATAGTGTGATTCTCCAGCGCTTGGTGGGACATAATCTAATCTTCCAACGGATAAAGGTTTCTATTCCATACAAACTTCGTAGGCAACTCAGCATAAGACAGTGTTCTAGCTTCAGGCTACTTTTTGTTATTTTCAATCCAAGCTAAGAACATAGATTGTTCACTCTTTTTTTTTTCTTCACGATTTCATCTATGGGAACTGTATCATCAAACGGAATATTTTGTTTGCCAAATAGATGAAAACTCAATCGTTGAACAGACGAGTTCTTGTAGTGAATGTCAAAACTAAATATACGCCACACAACCTCACAATTAGATATATATAGACAGTTGTAAAAAAATTTTATTTCATCAACTTCAGCCGAACCACCAGCAACATCACTTCAATTGTCAATGGTTGCAGTGACACGATCATTATCCTTCTTTATGTATTTGAAAAGATATTTAATCGATCTAAACTGGTTGCACCATTCAACAATGTGAGCTTTGTACTTCCTGAGTAAAAGTGGACTGTGGGGGACGACATATTTGTTGTCTAATAGAACATCGTTTTTATCGATAAAGATACCACTATCTCTTCTTTTATACGTTGGAAACTCATCATTATCCACTGTGGTTCTGTTAGTATATCCCTTGGGAAAACGCTTTGAACATTTTCCATTCTTCATGCAAGCTTTATCGATACCGCTAGAAACACAAGGACCATGAATCATATGATTTGATACCAATTCGTACAACTTAGGATATAGTAGTTGATCAGGTATCTCAACAGAAATAACTGATCAACATCATCTCGTGTTGATATCTTGTTATCGCGGTGAAAAAATACAAGAATGTGTCCATGTAGTAAACCACGTTTTTGAAACTCCACAGTATAAACAACTGCAACATAAGTTGAGAGTTGTTAAACATTTAATATTATGCCTTGTTATACAAAAAATAAATAACAACATGGACAACAACAACAACAACATGGACAACAACAACAACAACATGGACAACAACAACAACAACATGGACAACAACAACAACAACATGGACAACAACAACAACAAC
>CACSLK010002121.1:9942-24172 GCA_902706635.1 Striga hermonthica
CTCTCTCTCTCTCTCTCTCTCTCTCTTCGTGTGTCGCCTATCTGCGAAAACGATTCCCCTTCCCCTCGCTGACCATATCTTTGTGAATCCCCCTGTCTCCAGCCAAAAAAGTCCACATTCGACAACGACAGGGTCGATAAAGAAATCCACATCCATCAAACCGTCCTCGTAGTCCAAAACCGTAACTAAGGTGCGATTTTTTATAAAAACATATTTAATTCTATTCAACCCAAAATTTGGGAATTTTTTTTTCAAATTTTTTTTTCTTGAATTAAAAATTTTTCAAAATTTGGGATTTGGTTGATGCTAATGCACTTTGAATTTGGGATTTTATCGATAACTTAGGGTTCTTTGCATGTCTAGTGTTCATAATTTTTTTGGTATGATTTTAAATTAGGGTTCTTTATTAAATTAGGGCTTTGTGAAATGAATTTAGTGTTTTTATTTTCGTATGCAAAATTTATGAAATCCAAATTTTTATTTATTTAATTTGGTTTCATATGCTAATTGATTTTGGTATGATTTTAATGATAAATTTTGGATTTTTGCGAAATAAAATGTTTTATATGAATTAGAGCAATTTCTGCTGTTGTTGTTATTGTTTTATATGAATTAGTTGTTGAATTTTACTCAAAATTGCTTGTTTGGTGATGTTGTTTGGTTCTTTATTGTTGAAATGGCCTTAAATGGAGTGGGCAATTGTTGTTGTTGTTGTTGTTATTGTTTTATATCAATTAGCAGTTGAATTTGACTCGTAGTTGCTTGTTTGGTTCTTTATTGTTGAAATGGCCTGAGGAAATGGAGTGGGTAATTGTTGCGGTTGTTTTATATTAATTACGACATTTTTATGAATATTCCATGAGTTAAGTGTTTGTAGTATTTTTGGGCAATTGGTAAACGAGTTATCCGGACTCGGGTCGTTCTCAAAGGAAGGCTCTTCAGAGCTTCGTTCACTATCTAGTCGCCAAATCACACAACCGAAAAGGTCTAAACATGCTACTCGCAATTTGAGGGTTTGAATTAAAGCTAGACTAATCTACGAAATTGAATGAAATTGAAAGAAATTAACAAGGCAAGAGAATCATGCAAGAAGATGAGAGAAATCAAGGGGGAAAGAGAGATTTTGGTTCACCGGAGTCTCTATGATCAAGCACACACAAACAATCGAACATTTCCATGCTCGCTAAAACCCTAGGTAGCTAAACAAACTCTAGAACAAGACAAGCAAGCATTTAACTCCTAATCACACTTTGTCAAGCATTCACGATCTAAAGATTCAATCTTTTCCTCCAAGCAACACAAGCACAATATCAATTTTCACAAAAGCAAACAAAGATATACGAAGTAATGGGGCTTAAGACTAAGTACCCACTCTTACACACACTAGGAAGGAGAAACAGAGTCAAAATCTCGAAACTTTACTCAAATGTCGTCGGAAATTTGCCGAAAAACTTGATTCATATGCTCCAAACCAAAACATAAAAATAAAAAAATGAAAATAGAGAGGATTTTCCCAACTTAAAAGTTGGGAAATGAGGGTTGGTGCCAAAAATACAAAGCATAATGTCTACTTATAGCTACCCCACAAACATACACTAAAAACACGCATATTTAATAGGACACTCTCGAGGTCGCCACATAGTTCGCGAGCTTGCGGGCAACAAATGGCATGGGCGGTCAGGCACGGAGATACTCTCGAGCGCGCGAGAGAATCCGCGGGTCGCGGCTTGCACGGGGCGCTGGGGCGCGACACTCTTGAGCTCGCTAATCTTTCCGCGGTCACGTGGCGTGCATGGGCGTTGGGACGCGCGGGACTCTCGACCACACGGCTTATTCCGCGAGCACGCGAGCCACAGAATTTTGGCACTCTCAACCTCGCGGAAGCTTTAGCGGGCTCGCGAGTGTGCTGTGAGCTAGGATACACGGATGCTCGAGGTTGCAGCCTTTTCCGCGATGGCGCGAGTTGGGCAGGTGCACATGCGACTGACGTGCGTGTGCGCAGGTGCGCGTCCGCGAGTGCGCGACTTAGGCTGCGCAGCCGCGAGCACTGGGCAGCATGCGTCCATTTCGATTAAGGCTCGATATAGTTGACCGAACGTTGTTCGTACGAATGACTCGAAAATGCTCGTCTCTTGGGATTCAATTTGACTCATCTTTTCATCCTCGGGAAAAACCTGAAAATATACCAAAAGCACGAAAAAGTACGCCAAAATATAAAATAAAAAAAAGACATAAAAACACACGGAAAATGACAAAATGGACCGGTCGACCCTAAATCGACTCGATAACACACATAATCACATAAAAATAAGCACAAAAACATAACAAACATTATGGCTTTGTATGAATATGCCATGAATGAGGTGTTGTTTTTTTAATGGATTGAGCTATTTTCGTTTGTATATGTTTCTTGTGTTTGAAAATTCTCTTTGTTTTATTTGTTTGTGATATGGCACAAAACTAAGATGTAGATATGCCCCTTCCTACTTTAAAGATGTGATGACAAGACGGTTTTTGTGCTCTCTGGCAAACACAAGCAGGCTCTTGAAAAGAGTTCGTTTTTTTTTTTTTTTTTTTGTGAATATGCCTGATTGATCCATTTTACATAGTAGAGTTGAGGAACTCGTTAGCACATACAGGGCTGACCTGAATGCCTTTGTTGTTGGTGATAATTTGTTTTTGAATTTTGACCCAGCCGAGTTTCGTATAACAATGGGGCTGAGACAGGGCGGTCTAAGTGCAAAATTTGACCTTAGTTTAGAGTCGAAAGCCTTGTTCGACGTCTGGGGTCGAGTAGATAAAAAAAAAAAGTCTGAAAAGAAAGAATGCCATAGAGTTGTTAGGTAAGTATGCTCTGGATGAAGCTCGTGTTGACGAATTCATCCGAATGTATAGTTTTCTTGTGTTTAGTTGTATTTTGTTTTCGTGTTTAAGTTATTCAATTCCAAGGTTTATTTATCTGTATGTGGAGGATGTCGGTCAAATTTGTGAGTACTCATGGGAAGATGCTACTCACAAGTTCTTGGTTGTCGAGCTAGTTCGCCATAGCCAATCGAGCGATAGACCCTACTTCGATGGATGTGTAGTGGGATTGATGGTATGTATAAATTTGTTTCAATGTCTTAATACAATAATATATATTCTAAATAATGTGTATGTGTAGGCTTGGTTCGACGAGCTTGTCCCTTCTTTGGGCAAGCGGTCGACGATCGAGGTGATTCCTCGTCTATTTAGATGGACAGAGAGCACGTTGTCGTCTACATTGGAAGGGTCGTTACAATCCCTGAAGAAAATAATGAGACATAAGGTAATTTATATAATTTTATACTATTATGTGTTTTCTTCTTCTTCTTTTTTTTTGGTTTATCGATATTTTACATAAATTATTATGATTTGCTTTCCAGGTGTATTCGGTATCGCCTATTTTGGAGGAGCGTACTTCTGGGAAAACCAAAGTTTTTTAATTTTTGTCGCGAATTTATGTTTTAGCTTTAATATATTTTCTATATACAACTATATTAATTTATGTTTTCCTTTAATATTTTATTTTTACTTTCATATACAGGGAACGTTTGAGATCTGAATGTTTGCCATGGTTTGTCTTGAGAACGATGAAACTAGAAAAAGAATTGAATTGTTGGAAGATGAATGGGGAGAAAGAAAAAATGAAGACAAAGAAAAAAAGTAAATAAGTGAGAAAGATGAGGTTGTTGATAGTTTTCGTCAGACTGAGGAAAAATATGAGGAAAATGAGGAGGAGGAGGAAAAAAATGAGGAGGAAAAAGAGGAGGAGGAAAAAAAATGAGGAAGAATGGGCTCTGATAGTGGTTGAGAAAGAAGCTGTTGTGAATGAGTTTGAAGATTTAGATCGAATTGTAGACCTTGTATAGGTTTAAGGAAGGAATCTGCTTGTTTGAGGGAGGAATATATTGTTTTGATTGGAGGGGTATATTCAAAAGGGTGGTCGGATTATCTGAAATCTGAGCACAGTTGTCAGAGCTCGAGTCAACAATCAGAGGAGAAACAACAGCCCTCTTGGCGAAGAAGGTGCGGGAGAAGGTAGGTAGGAAGAAAGAGACGACGCCAACTGATTTTATGACCCATCCATCATCCGGTCCGAAGAGGTAGAGGAAAGAAAAAAAATTGCAGTTGGAGCTTGAGTGATGATGGGTAATTAAACTAGCAATTTTATTTATGTAATTTAAGTGATTGTTCGTGTTGTATTCATATAATTAACCAATTATTTTGTTATGTAGGAGGGTGGAAAGAGTGACGCCGACAATGAGTCTTCACTGAATGAATATAGGGGCATAGAAGATTTTCGTGCAATTGGGCATGTCCAGGAAGAAGAGGCGGCAGCCATTCGGGATTTCCTGGCAAGCGATCTCTTGAGGTAACCGGAATTACTTTAATTATTTTAATTTCTGTTATATTATGCTAATTAAAATTACAAATTTTGGTAGCAAAAGTGTATGGAGCAATGACCAAATTTTGGTCCGAGGGAAATCTATATGCGCATTTTTTTCAGGAACGAGTTGGATTGTCAACTCGTTGATTGCTATATGAATATCCTGCGTGGCTGCCATCCTCATATCCAATATTTGCCAATATATGTTCATGTACTTTATATAACTCTTTTAGTTATTATTAATTTGCTAAAAAAATTATTGAATTTGTAGAGTGATTTGGTGAGTGTAGTGCAAATCATCAAGAAAAAAACCGCTTGGAAGGGAAAAGATTAAGATGCGTGTTCTTCTAGTCTTACTAGAAGTACTGTTGCTGTAATTGATGATTTGTCGAGGTCCAACTTGATTGGGGTGAAATATATTTTCCTTCTGGTGCTGCAGAAATTCCACTTCTTCTTACTTGTGTTGAACGTTCAAGAGAAGAAGTTTGTGTACCATAACTCCATGGATACTCCGATGCACCGAGGAACTGGGAAGAGTTTGGTAAGTGTTATTATGACATATTAAACTTTATTTTGTAGTGATTATTTTTTTTCTTTCGAACAAACTTGTCATGTATTTTGTTGCTTTTTCCTTTATTTATTATTATTATTATTATTTTTATTTTTATTTTTTTTTTTTGTAGGCCAAGTTCTTGGTAGGATAATTGAATAGAAAGTTGGATTGGGCGTCCATCCCAAGAGTTTTGAGTTAGATACCTGAGGCAACATACTGGTTTGAAGGACTGTGGAGTGCATATATGCATGCAAATGGAGTCCTACGCCGTCGATTTGCATGAATTTTGGAGGGCCCAAGATACTTGCCCGGTTGATGGCTATTGAGCATGCATGGCAGTAGACATCATCACAAATCCTTCATGTTGACGCTATTTGGCTTATGTTGTGAACAATATGTCTAATTGAGTATTTTTGGCTTGTCTTTGAACAATAAGTGTTATGAATGTAGAAGCTTGGCTTGGCTTATAACAATAGGTGTAGACTGTTTGGAATATGGTTTATGGATGAAAGGGAAAAAATGATATGATTTTTTTTAAAAAAAAAAACTGAAACCAAACATTCTTTACATAAATACTAATATTATGAGATATTAGTACTCATTTTTCCAGTGTCTAGTACCTACTTGGTAGAAAGAAAAAAAAGATGTGCAAGTTCTTAATGATAAATGTTTCATCAGAATAGTACCTCTTTTAATCTATTAGTACCAGCTTTACTGATAATAGTACCACAACTTCTTCTCTGCAGTACAAGTTATTGATCAATTAGTACCTACTATGTAGAATGAACAAAAAATAAATTACTTCAATTTAAGCCAACATTTACAAAATTAGTACCAGACGTAGAGTAAGATATTACCACAACTATGATGTTCTAGTACCATATATCGGGTCTTTAGTACTAACTTCGACGAACATAAAGAACTTAAATATGTAAAACAATACATGTTTTACCACAATAATTCCACTTTTTATTCTATGCAGTATAAGTTATTGATCAATTAATACCAACTCTGTAGAAAGAACAAAAAATAACTTACTTAAATTTTGTTCAACATTTTCAAAATTAGTACCAGACCTAGAGTAAGATAGTACTACAATTACTGTTGTAATACCATATGTCGGGTCTTCAATACCAACTCTGACGAACATTAAAAAGACCAATTCTTACAAAACAATACCTATTTTACTCCAAGTAATACCACTTTTTATTATATGCATTATCAGTTACTGATCAATTAGTACCTACTTTAGATCAACGAAAATGGATTACTACAATTGTGGTCAACATTTTGCAAAAATTGGTAACAGGCCTAGAGTAAGATAGTATCAACTTTTGGTGTTTTAGTACCTGATATGGTGTCTTTAGTACTAACTCCGACGAACATAAAAATACCAAATTCCGGTCTCAAATGATGTTTACATGACCAATAATCACTCTCACATTAGTTTCTATGAGATATATAACGTGTTTAATTAAGTTTAATCTTAAATTGGTCACGAACTCAACACACACATGAAAAAACACTACTAATACACTTCATTTTATTGAATGACACACTTCATCTATGAAGTTGTATACGTGTATATGAAAACAACTAAAATAGCGATTAACAAGTAAATCAACAAACTTAAGAAAGTCCATTCATTTGCGGAACCAGTGTTTCTCAAAATTGAACCTTTAAGAGAGCGTCCCACTCTCCCTTCGAATATCTTACATTAATATAGATATCACAACAATTACTCAAGGGCTTACAAGCAGACTCCCTCTACACTCGATTTGAGTAACGATCTACACAACTACTTATCCGACCACAAGTACCTTGTGGCTTTTCTAGTTTGACTCCTTCAAACAGATCTGAGTGAACCTCCCAACACTCAGTTACAATGCAGAATAACAAAAACACTGTGATCAAGAATGCTTTTTTGATTCACCACTCAACTAAATAAAAAAAATAAAATCAAATCGAACTTCAGGAATTGTTCTCTTCTCTTAAGAATGTTTTTCTATGTAAAATCTGAAATTCTCAAATCATCTTCATATGCGTCCTGTTCTCTTTATATTGCCTCGCGTATGGTAATTTAGTAAGTCTTCGCTGCCAAGCCATGCCTTATAAGGAATATTCTTGATTGATTCTTCCATCTCCATATTTGGATGGTCCAACTCAGCGACATAAGGAAAGTGCATCTCTATTTATTCGTGCACAATATAAAACACACATTCGTTAGTTTTGATGGACTAATGTGTAGCAAAATAATAGAAAATAATTTAAAGAATATAAAATAGACTTCTCTTAATTTTTATTGATCAGTATATTCCACTGGGACAGATGAAAGTTCATCGATTTAATGGCAAACCTTCAAATACTTACAATCTCCCCTTTTTCTCAAATAAATTGAAAACTCTTCTAAAGGAACGTGCATTAAACTTTTTGCACTCATAATGTTCATTTGAACAACCTCATGACCTGAACCACCAAACAAGTAGAGATAAGATAGAATTATGAAGAACAATTCACATTACCATAGATAATATCCTAGGTAAACCAAGATAACCACCTAAAAAGGAGTTCAACAAAGGTTTTAGTTAAAAACAAAACATAATCAAAGATTCTAAGCAGACTCTTCACCATCTTCAGTATCGTCCTTCGAACCTTCATCAGTCCCTGCTTCAGTATCTTTCTCAGTCCCATTTTCGTCTTCTGAATCAGCTTCCTCCTCTTCATTGCAAACAGAACCTTCGTCCTCGTGCAACCTTTTCCTTTCCTTTTGCAGTAGCCTCACTTTCTTTGCCCTTTGCCTTGGACCCCTTTGGAGCACCTTTCCCTTTCTCCCATTTACTGGCAGCAACATTCTTCACCTTCTTCTCCCCCTTTTTTGATTTATGTGGCAAAAAAACACGCTTCTTCAGTGCACCAATCACTTCTTTGTAGTACCAACGCTGATCAGTCAACCTCTTCTTGAGCCCAATAAGAACTGCCACTTACTGAGTGAGAAACCACGGACAAAAGTTGAGGAGCTAACTTAACACCAGAAAGAGCAAGAAGCTCCAGAGTATTGGAGAGCTCATCACACGCTGGTCCATCTTGACCCTAGCCTTGATCTAAATAGCATGGATGATAGAGGGAAAGGGCAAGCAGCTTGTGTGGCTTGGAGAACTCAGTAAGTGATACAACATTTTCAAAGATAACCATCCCAAGTCAAATGGTATCCCACAGAGAATGCAAAAAATGACAAAAGCTTGCATAGGGGTGACAAATTGCTTGTGTGAGGTAGGCGTCCAATTCAATGACCGATCTTTTATTGTGCATTTTCTTGAGGAGTGAGGCTCTTAACAAAAAGCCCAAGAGCAAGCCATTTGCTAAGTTGTCCACCTGTCAGTGTGGCAACAACTTCATCAAGGTCATCAGATAAGGGAGATAAGATGAATCGTCAGCCAAACCCAAGACAGAGTTTATGATAGACGAAGAAAACATAACTATATTGTTTTGAACAAACACCTTCTGAAACTTAATAGATTTAAGGTTGGATACAGAAGTAGACAAATTGGAATAAAATTCGGTCACCAACTTAGGACAAAAATTTCCCACAGACATCATAGAACTTTTGAAGCCCACCGTCTTCAATAGCTCTTCCAAACCAAGATTTTCTAAGTGCTCACCAACAATGGCACTTTCAGGATTAAATTCATTTAAAAAAGGCAATAGAATAACGAGATTCAGAGATAGGGGAATAAAATTGACGAGAGAAATCATTACCAACCACCAAAGGACTATCGACGTCGTGGTCCTCATTAGTATCAATCTGCTCGGTTTTTCCCTCAGGTGACATGATGTTATTATCCCCAAGTGCACCATCAACTGAATTCTCTTTTTTCAATCTTCCTGCAGAAATAAAATACCAGTCTCTTTCTCAACAGAATCGCCACCCTTATTTGAGTCTGGTGAAGATTTTCCTCCAGACTTGGGAGAAGAAGTATGAACCACAACACGTTCAATGACATGAGAAATTTTATTTGGCTTTTTCTCCTTTGAGGCTTCACCATGGCCCCTTGATTTTTTATGTTTCTTTGGTGACTTGGAAGCTGAGGGAGATGCGCTAACTCCCACATCATTTTTTCCGACAACCTCAGTCGTGACCACTTTCTAAGTAGATGATGTTTTTAGACTTGGAGAAACTCGGATCTCCAAGGGTTGAACAAGTTGTTGGTTCTCCCCAGCCATGTCCAAATTAGCTGTGTTGGATGGCGTTTCTGTGCTCCCGCTATGACGAGTCAACCTCCGAGAAGGTGCAGGAGCATCCCTCTTTGATTGTTAGTCAATTGAGTGTAATTAATATATTTATATGGGTCCTACGTAAATTTGTAATCTTCCCAACCATTTCCTAACCACTTGAAGAATTTGATCAATTTGCATGCGGGAAGAAATACATCTTGGTGGCCAAATTTCCTAATTCTCACCTAAAAACACCAACATGCAAATCATTCATATAAATATATATATGGGTGTTGAGATGAAAAGATGATACGGCAGAAAGAAAAGAAGAAGAGAAAGAAAGAAAGAAGGAAGAAAAAGAAAGAAAGAAAATAATATTTATGTCCAAATATCGGATATAAAATTATTAAAAGAAAAGGAACGAGTGATATTTTTATTTGTTTCAGAATATTTCTTTTATTACTAAGTTCTCAATTCTCGATTCCGTTCCCGTTCGCCGACACTCGTAAATCTGGTGTGCTACAGATTTAGAGACGTTTGCCGTTGTATCTTTGGGGAAGTTACGCCTGAACCGTTAGCTGCCACACGGGGTGTATTCTTCTTGCGGAAAGAGTTTTACTCGCCTCGGCTAAAAATCTTTCCGTTTTTCAGTTGTATTTTATTTTTCAGTTCAATTGTAATTTTCTATTTTTAGATTATTTGTAAGAACTGAAAATTACATATCAGTTCGTAGGATTCCCGTGTAATTTCACACAAAGTATCCAACAATCGCAAGAAGAATACCAGTCATCCTACTGAACTGATGACATCCACCGGAGCAGGTTCCAGCTCTCAGCATCCGATTAATCATGTACCTGCTGTCCATGTTCCTACAGCTGAAAAGCCCGAAAAATTCAACGGGCTTTATTTTAAGAGGTGGCAACAAAAGATGCATTTTTACCAGACCACTTTGGGTTTGGTGAAATACCTGAAGGACGACCCTCCGGTCATTTCTGAGAATGAGACCAATGCAGAACTACGCGCTACGTACGATGCTTGGGAGCAAGGTGACTACCTTTGCCGTAACTATGTCCTGAACGGACTTGTACAACGTGTACAGCTCTGTTGGTTCTGCCAAGGAGCTTTGGGATGCCCTGGAGAAGAAGTACAAGACGGAGGATGCCGGGGCGAAGAAATTCGTTGTCGGCAAATTTCTTGACTTCAAGATGGTTGACACGAAGACCGTCGTGTCACAAGTGCAAGAGTTCCAGCTGATCTTGCACGATATCCATTCTGAAGGGATGACTTTGAGTGAGTCATTCCAAGTAGCAGCTGTGATCGAGAAGCTGCCGCCAGGCTGGAAGGACTTCAAGAACTATCTCAAACACAAGAGAAAGGAGATGAGTCTTGAAGACCTGGTTGTTCGTCTTCGTATTGAGGAGGACAACCGTAATTCGTCGGGCAAAAGCCCGATAATGGAGGCTCGTGCGAACTTGTTGGAGCAAGGAAATTCGAGCAAAAGGAAGCCCCTTAACAAAGGAAAGCAGCCCGCCAAGGTTTGGAAATTCACGGGAACTTGTTACAACTGTGGAAAGCAAAACCATATGGCGAAAGACTACAAGAGGCCAAAGAAAGCTGGGCCAAATAAAGGGCAACCGAGTACCCTTGTTGCTAAACACGGCCCTGTGCCGGGTGAATTGACCGACTTTGATATGTCGGCTGTGGTGTTTGAAGCCAATTTGGTTGATAACCCAAGAGAGTGGTACATCGATACTGGTGCCACTCGTCATGTGTGTTCCGACAAGGAGGTGTTCTCTGAATACACTCCTACTATGGGTCGGAAACTTCACATGGGGAACTCCTCCACGTCTGATGTGGCTGGAGTGGGCACGGTGGTGCTGAAGCTCACTTCTGGGAGGGAGTTAAAGCTGAAGGATGTTCTGCATGTCCCAGACATCCGCAAGAATTTGGTCTCGGGATCACTTCTTGTTGAGCATGGATTTAGGCTAGTGTTTGAAGCTAAGAAGTTTATTCTTAGCAAGTATGGAACATTTCTTGGTCGTGGTTATCTCGACAAGGGATTGTTCAAAATGAATGTAATGGCCGTGAGGCGTGTAACCGTTGATAATAAAAAGCCTATTTCTGTTTATACTGTTGAGTACTCTGATTTATGGCATATTAGATTGAGACATGTAAATCTAAAAGCAATTAAAAGGTTAATGAAATTAGAATTAATTCCTATTTCTAAAGTTGAGACAAATACAAAATGTGAAATTTGTATTGAAGCAAAAATGGCTAAGTTACCTTTCCACTCGGTGGAAAGGAGTACTGAACCATTAGGCTTGATCCATACTGATGTATGTGATATGAAAAGTGTGCAAACAAGAACCGGTAATAAGTATTTTGTAACTTTTATCGATGATTGCACATGGTTTTGCTACTTACAAAGATGAGGCTGTGGAAGCGTTTAAGATATATAACACCGAAGTTGAAAATCAACTCGGCAAAAGGATTAACATAATCCGAAGTGATAAGGGTGGGGAGTATGTATCTCCTTTTGAACAAATATGTTCTGAATATGCCATAATTCATCAAACGACAGCCCCCTGTTCTCCACAGTCGAACGGTGTTGCTGAACGCAAAAACCGAACTTTAAAAGAAATGAGGAATGCCATGTTGATTAATTCAGGATTACCACAGAACATGTGGGGGGAAGCTGTTTTGACAGCAAATCATATCCTGAATAAAATACCACCTAAAGGGAAAGATGAGACTCCTTACGAAATGTGGAAAAATCGTAAGCCGTCTTATAAATACCTGAAAGTGTGGGGGTGTTTGGCTAAGGTTTCAGTACCTGAACCAAAACAAATGAGAATCGGGCCAAAGACGGTCGATTGTGTATTTATTGGATATGCGTACAATAGTACAGCATATAGATTTATGGTTCATAAATCAGAAAATCCAGAGGTATCTGTTGGTACCACGATTGAGTCAAGGAATGCTATATTCTTTGAGAATGTTTTTCTTATGAAGGAAAGGGCAGAATCTAGTTCTAATAAAAGAACGTATGGAACTACTAGTGATTCTGCACCAGAGGGTACTAATGAAGAACCTAGACGTAGTAAAAGGGTGTAAACGACTAAAACGTTTGGACCTGATTTTATTACGTACATGTTGGACGATGAACCGAGTTCCATTAAGGAAGCTCTGTCCAGCCCAGATGGACCACTCTGGGAAGAAGCTGTAAATAGAGAATTTGAGTCCATTATGCAAAATCATATTAGCTTGGGAGTTGGTTGATCTCCCTGATGGTTGTAAACCTTTAGGATGCAAGTGGATCCTAAAGAAGAAATATAAAGCTGATGGATCGATTGATAAGTTTAAAGCACGATTGGTGGTCAAAGGCTTTAAACAAAAGGAAGGGTACGATTTATTTGATACCTATTCACCTGTTACGCGTTTAGCGTCGATAAGAGTGCTTCTCTCGATTGCTGCTTTGCACAATCTTGAGATTCACCAAATGGATGTCAAGACGGCATTTTTGAATGGTGAATTGGAAGAAGAAATATACAGTGAACAACCTGAAGGGTTTGTTGCACCTGGACAAGAGAGAAAGGTGTGTAGATTGATCAAATCCTTGTACGGACTGAAACAAGCTCCAAAACAATGGCATTTGAAATTTGATGACGTGATGTTGACAAATGATTTCAAAATCAACGAATGTGATAAATGTGTTTATGTCAAGAGTACATCAAATACATTTGTGATTGTATGTTTATATGTAGACGATATGTTGATCATGGGGAGTAGCGATGAAGTGATCATGGATACAAAAAGAATGTTGAAAAGAAATTTTGACATGAAAGATATGGGTTTGGCTGATGTTATTCTTGGAATAAGAATTATCAGAACCCAAGATGGAATTGTCTTATCACAATCTCATTATGTAGAGAAAGTGCTCAAGAAATTTGACACCTATGACGGTGCACAGTCTAGGTGTAAGACACCCCTTGATCTCAGTATAAATTTGGAAGTTAACAAAGGTCAACCAGTGGCTCAGTTGGAATATTCACGGATAATAGGGAGTCTGATGTACTTGACGAATTGTACACGACCCGACTTGGCCTATCCGGTGAATAAGTTGAGCAGATTTACGAGCAATCCCAGTCATGAGCACTGGAATGCTTTGAGAAGGGTACTTAAGTACTTGAGGTACACCCTTGAATACGGGTTAAAATACTCGAGATACCCAGTCGTACTTGAAGGGTACTGTGATGCAAGCTGGATATCAGATTCGAGAGATTCTCGCTCCACTAGCGGATATGTTTTCTGTATTGGAGGAGGTGCAGTTTCGTGGAAATCCACAAAACAAACGTGTATAGCTCGGTCAACGATGGAATCGGAGTTCATCGCTTTAGATAAAGCTGGTAAAGAAGCTGAGTGGCTTAGAAATTTTCTATCTGATATTCCATGTTGGGATAAGACTTTACCGCCGGTGATGATTCATTGTGATAGCCAAGCTGCTATTGGTAGGGCGCAAAGCAACTTATATAACGGTAAGTCTAGACATATCCGTCGTAGATATAATACCGTACGTCAATTGATTACAAATGGTATTATTTCTATTGACTATGTGAAGTCTAAGGAAAATTTGACTGATCCTTTGACGAAAGGATTGAATAGAGATCAATTGACAGTTTTGCTAGAGGGAATGGGCTTAAAAATCCACAATGTAAAGAATGATCATAGTGGTAACCCTACCATGCTGAGTGGAGATCCCACAAACTTGGTTCAAAGGGAAAACTAAGCTATGAAAATTCAGTCGAGCACTTGGAACATATAAATGTCCAAAACTATTCCCTAGAGCACACCAAGTGCAAGATTACCTGTTGATTGTGGTAAGGGTAAGTTATATGGACTTTTAATGAATCCCTAACCTTGTAATGGTGGAGTATGACAGGATACTCTTGATAGGGAGGTCACCTATATAAGTGTGAAGTGTGGGCCGCTTCAAAAGTAAACACTTATGAATCCATTGTGTTGTCCATGGCCAAAACGGACACAACGATTGAACGGAA
>CACSLK010002121.1:33072-48584 GCA_902706635.1 Striga hermonthica
GCATCGCGCGCCTGTCGCCCATGTGTCGCCCAGTCCTTCTCGGCCAAGGACTTGCCCGTCTGCTTCCCACACGCGCCAACCGCCTAAATCCTTCAAGGAGTCTACTCTCGGCTTTGCCTATTTCTACAAGGGATATGCTCCCGGCTACGTTGCCTGATCTTTCGAGGATTACTCCCGTCACCGATCTTTCACGCACGTTCCAGCACTCAGCTGCTTTTCTTATTCCTGCGGGGTTTAGTATTCGCGCCTTGCCTATTCCTACGAGGATTAGGCTTGTCACTTTGGTCTTGACTTGAGCCTCGCGCTTGTCGCCCAGTGCGCCTTGCTCGCCCGACGCGCCTCACATTGCTCGGCCCCTCTGCACGCTCGCTCGCGCTCATGCATCTACAGCAATCTCTCGCGCGCATCAACTACCCAACATCCACCCCCTGCGCGCTACTTCACCTAACCTCCAAGCGCCATGCGCGTCTACGCTAATGCGCGTGTGCGCGCCCTTGTCTACTGCCTTATACGCGCCGCTTCTCATGTGCTTGAGTGCCCCGCATACGAGCTCGTGCCCATCTTTTAGGCCATGCGTGCATCATTTTGGCCCTATTTATAGCCTCCTCGGGTCCTCTCGGCTCTTGGACCTTCTCATCGCCGGGGCTCGAAACCCACTTCTGTATCAGACGATGATGGCGCGCAGCAACGATGTTGTTGGGGTTTTCTTCACGTTCGGCGATGGCAGACGTCAGGAGTTGCTGGCAGCGAGGGAGGTGATGGTGCACCACGATGGTCAGTTGCAGCAGGTCATGAGCGGCCTTCGATGTCGCCGACCAGGGCCACTGTGGTGACGTCGATCGGAGGCCCGCTTTACTGCTCACGGAGCTGGTTCTCTCGTGCGTTGATGGCAGGTCCTCCGCGGAGTGACAGGCGGAAACGAGAAGGGTTACGGCGGCGATCAAATTTTAAAAGAGAAGGAGAGCGTTGGAAATGGTGATATAGAAAGATGAACAGATGACGAGATGATTTTTTTCAATTTTTGCTCAGCGTGCGAATTTCTGAAGTTGAGAGAGAGAGAGACTTCCCAAACGTTTCAAATGGAATAAGACAATTAATTGACCAATTAACAATAATTAATACGAATTAATTGGTCAAAGCTATTCGTAATGAGGATTAAAAATGGCTAGATAAATGGAGAATGATGTTACAAAGTTTGAAACTTAATTTCAATTGCACTAACTTGCATGCGCGAGGGCCTCAGGCCGGATGGAATTTTGAGTATGGGCGTGCGGTTTTGTTCCGGGCGGTCCGGATTCTCGGTGCGTGGCTTTCGATTAAATATCCCGCCAAGCTCGATACTCGTTTCGATAAAAAAATAATATATAATTTTGCTCGATTTTTTTTAAATCTCTAACATTAGCAATTGCAAGCATAACCAATTATAAAATTAATAATCGAGCCCGAATAAAATAGATTAGGAAGATAAATTTTATTAAATAATTCTAAAATAATTTGGAACAAATGGGGCGCTACAATTGTAACGTCCCACTTTTAATAAACGAAATTCAGAATAAATTTTTCAAAATTTATTTCATTACTAATTGAGGCGTTACTCATTTTTAAAAGTGATTTTCAGTAATCAACATTAATCGCAATTCTCAATCATCAATCATCATTCCTCATTTAAACAATCATAAATCCTCAAAAGGAAATAAGGAGAATCTCCTTAACAATAATTCAATTCTCAATAATCCAACATCCATTATTCCAAAACGCAATAATATCATAAGACAATTCAATAGGCGGAAGCAACATTCAATTATAGACCACCACTCGCCTTCTCTGTCGTGCCCGCAATACTAACCTGCATCAATGAAGAGCAGGTGGGAATGAGCACAAGAGTAACAGTAGTGCTCACCACTATGCAGTAATAAATATTCAATAGTCATAAACAGTAAAGGTATGGTCGCAGTATGAACATAAAACAACTAATATTCATCTCCTATCCCAGAGTCAACCCTCATGTGCACACCTATACTAATAGACCACTGAACTGATACACGTATCGAAATGCCCCTCTGGTCATACAATTGATGCCCAGCCAGCAGAAGTAAATCCACCCCGAATGTCAAAACTCACGCCTTGGCCTTACATACGAGGATCACCAGCCAAGGATTACGCCCTCACTGCCATACATAAATAAAGGAGACTACCATAAGGTACGTTCTACAGCTACGGGGATAACCATTCGACGGCCGGTACTACTCACATCGAAGGCTACATGGTCCATACTCACACTTTGATCATACCACAACAAAAGCAATTAATTAAAGCATAACAATTTTATAAATAAACCCACCTGGTATCGGTTGATAAAGCAAATTATTCAGAAGGTCGTAGGTGGTTGAGACTCTTCTCGCCAGACACCTACATAAGTCAAGACAGTCCCATAAGCAACTAACTCGACTCTTACACATATAACGAGAATTAATACTTAGTCGAATTATATCGACTGAGAAACTCATGGAAGTTGTGGAGTTGGAACATTAGGACGACTCCTAGACTCGACCAACCAATTAATAAATCACCTAAAAGCAGGCAACGAATGTTTGACACAAAAACGGGGTCAACGGTTCAAAGACTTGCCAACAAAGCCAACCAGGGTCAAAACGGTTAAAAAGGCTAGTTCGAATTTTATAAGAATAGAGCTATAAGGAGTTAGCCTTGGATATTTCAATTCTAATTTTTACAGTATATATAATACTGAAAAATACACATTTTCACCAAAGAAAAACCCCCAAACATGCTCCTAACATTTTAATTATTTTAAGTAAAATCTGACCAGAAATCAAATTAAATCATTTAAAAGAGCTACAGTCCGTTTCTTAACTTGAAATTTTTACAGCGGCAAGATATTCTGAAGGACAGCAACATATTCAAAAATTAGTAATTTTCGACAAGAACTTGATTTTAGATGAATTTATGACGAAACGGCCCAGAAACGGTTTTTGAGTTTTGACGAGGCTAATACCACATAAAAATCTCAAATTTATATCACAAGCAACACAACAGCAAATTGACTTCATATCCAAAAATCAGAATTTCTGGAGCAATATACGATTTATAATGATTTTAGCAAAAACGGGCTGCAACACGATTTTAAAAAATCCACAACTCACTTAATACACATTGAAACGATGCAAGGCCAAAGCCAGTGCGTCAAGGACATTCCTAAGTCCAATTATCCACAACACTTCCATGGAAAATACAACATAATCTCATTTCGACAATTTTTTTTCAAAGTGACGGCAATCACTATGATACCCAATAGCAATAATAAATATAATAATTACACAAGATATTCAACTACGACATATAATTAGTTGAACTCTCACGTTTAGCAATAACGACACAGATACGAGCACTTTAATACATGTAAATGCGAGATAAATAAGTCTAGGGTTTAGCTCGGGTACCGAACTCGGGACGGGGTACAAAAAACGAGAACGAAAGAACGAACGAGCTCGACGGCTTGCTGCTGGGGCTGACCACGAGACCAGGAACAATGGCTTGGGACGGTGTACGAGACTAAACACGACCAGGACAACAACAGGTCTCACGAATGACAACGGGGATGGCGATCCCAACGACGAACGGCTTGACCGCTCTCGCTTGGGCTCGCTGGTGGAAGAGCAGCGAATGGGGCGGCGATCAGAGAATGATGATGGCGATTTGAGATGGTGATCGCTGCAAGGTCGTGGTGGAGAAGGCTCTCCGGACTGGTTCAAACTCGCCAGGAATGGTTCACAAGCTCGCCGGAAGTTGCTGTTCGCGCGAGGTCGCCGACAACAGGAGGTCACGATCGCGCAGGGCAGCAGGTATGAGGATGAAGGTGGCGATGCTAATGATGGTGGCTCTGCAACTGATCGCGGCAGAAAGTAAAATATACGCCGGGACTCGCCGACTTTGATCGGCACTTCGACGGAACACGACGGGACTCAATGGCTACGCACGACACTCCGACGGGACCCGACGGTTAAGAACGGTGGTCCGGCGAAGGGCAGCGGCCTGCTGGAAGTCTCCTCCTTACGCGACGGTGTTTATGGGACTTGTCGGCGGTGAAAAGGGGCGACGATGGTGATGCCGAGGGGATGGTCTGCTGGTTCACCGAAAAGATGCAGGGAAGGGCCGCGACATGGTGGAACTTGCAGGTGGTGATCGGAAACGATGAAGATGGTGTGCTGATACTTTGATGGCTGCGATGATGGTGATGGGGGGGGAGGGGTTATATCTGCGACAATTATCGAACGAGAGGGAGAGGATGATCGATGATGGTGGGTTGGGACAGCGACGAACCAAGAACAACGAAAGAGAAAAATTTATCTCTTCTGCGAACTAGCGACGAACAGAGCAAAAGAAAAGGGCTGCGGGATTTTATTTTTAATCGAGCTTAAAGGGAAAATTTCTCCTTAAATAACATTAGGGTTACCACTTCTCATCTTAGTCAACAAGTAACAAAGAGAGGGAGAATCCGGTTCGATTCGTGCGGTTCAAGGTTCGGGCCACAAACTCGGTTCATCAATAAAATAAATCGAGGCTCGATAAGACCGGGATAATTATATGTATATATATATATATATATAACACATTTGGTTAAAAAATAATACACATAATAGTATTATTTAATAATACACATTAATCATTTTGAATCAATTAGGCAAATTGGACAATTATATAAGTATAAATAATAATAATAACAATCAAATAAACAATTAAAGGCAATTAGGCATTTCGCAATAATATTAATAATATTAACAATAGCAATAATCACTTAGGCAATTAAAAAATAATAGTAATAATAAAGACTAAATAATAAATAACCCAATCATTCCATATTCAAACGGATTATAGTCGGGTCACGCGATTAAACCGAATCGCCTACGACGAACGTTTTAAAGATAAACATCGAATACTCCGATCGCGGTTAATAAAATAAATATAACCTTATCACTAATATTCAATAAATAGAATATTACAAGAAATTCTATAAATCGAACGAGGTGTTACAATCTATCCTCCTTAAAACATTTCCGTCCTCGGAAATGCGAAAGAACACACATCAAAAAGGAAACGATAGACTCGCACAGGAATCTTCAATCATGAGGTCCGGGTATCTCCTCCGGAATCGAATTCCGCTCCCATGAGTTCTATCGTTCTATACCCGATAAGCACATACTCACATTGTAACACCCCACTTTGATTTTAAAGAAATTTCGGACTTTCCAAAAATCAGTAAATAATTTTTCGAACTCATTTTTGAAAACATGGGCGTTATTTAAACATTTAACATCAACCAAGTCATATCCGGTTGCTCGAGGATTCATTACCATGTTTTTCACATGGTTTTCATTAACCTGATTTTCAACATAAGTTATTCAGCTCATAAACGAAGGCATGAAATAACCAAACATATGATAACCAATTCACATTAGGTTCATGAAAACATCCCAAAAATTCAACTTACTCAAACAAGAGTTTCAAAAACAGTTTTTATGTCTTAACCCAAAACAAGGTTCCCAAGACTAAAACATTTATTCATATGCAGAATCATAAATAATCATAATCATAAGACCGACCCACTCGTCTTTCCTCGTCACCCGGCACCTGCTTAACCTGCATCCGTGAAGAGTAGGTGGGGATGACCACAAGATGAAAATGAGTGCTCACCACTATGCATGTATAACAATAATAAATAATGTAAAGAAGGTATGGTCGCAGCATGAACATAAATCAATTATTCTGTCACATCTCCATTTCACAACACAACATATCATACAACCCATGTGCACACACCTTTCATTAGCCACGGAAAGGGGATTCATTACCCTAACTCATGGGGGTACGTGCCATGCTACGGACACGGCCTATCATTAGGTCTTAGGGAGACTTGTCTCGCAAGGGTAATTGTATTACATCGACGGGGACAACCGTACCGACGGCCGAATCAGCTCACGCGGATAGGCTACATGGTTTACATGCATACTTAGATCATACCAACCCAACATTAAAGTAAACACATACGGCATAACAAATTTTATAAGTAAACCCACCTGGTACAGCAAGGAATAGCACACAATCAGGAGTAGACGGCGAGCACGGCTCGTCAAACACCTACAACAATTAATATACTAAGATCAACACCTATCTTGACCTTAGAGAGCATACACAATCATACTTGGTCGAACTTGATTCAACCAAGTAGTTCGTGAAGTTCTGTGGACATTGGAATACTCGGACCTAACACTTAGACTCGACAAAAACGCATATAAATACCACATATAGACTTAACACGCAAAACAAGGACAAACGAGTCAAAAACACCTTTACAGTTTCAGAAAAACACAAGGAAGGCTTGGGATGGACCCGACCTGCTTACTGGCCTGGTCTAGGCACCGCTGGGTGCAGTTGGGGTGTTGCGGGGCACTGTCAGGCTCGCCGGGTGCGCTGGGGAGCGGTCCGCGGCACTGGGGCGCTATGGTGCTGCGCGCTGGGCGCTGGCATGCGCGCTGGGGCTCTATGATGCGGAAGTGGGTTTCGAGCCCCGACGACGAGAAGGCCCAAGGGCCGAGACAACCCAAGGAGGCTGTATATAGGGCCAAAACGACGCCCGCATAGCCTAAGAGACGTGTATGAGCTCGTATGCGAGGCTCACGAGCACGGATGAGGCCACAACTCAAAAGGACGTGCCATCAATGGTTTCGGGATGCTTATTGAAGAAGTGAAAACTGGTGGGGGTGGCTAAAATACCAGGTGGCCCGAAGGAATGGGAGGCATGCTAGTCGGGTGCCCAACGGGCACTATGCATGCACATGGGTACGCAGCACGCGCGCAGGCACCTAGTGGTGCGCGGGGCCACGCACAGACGGGCACACGCGCAGGCAGCCCGCGAGTAGTTCGGGCGCGCGCAGGTACGTGCGCACGGGCATGCACATAGGGGCGGGCGCGATAGCGCGCGCGTGAGGGACGGATGCCCGGGAGACCTAAACCGAGTAGGCAAAGGTGAGACGGGCGCGGGTGTACACGCACAAGGGGAAGACGGTGCAGACCGGGTGCACGCATGGGCGCACGCGTGCGACGAAGCGTGCGATACCTCGCGTGCAAAGGACTAGCCGAGGGCGGCGCGCGGTGAGGCGGCCGAATGCTTAGGGGGCGCATGACTTGGAGTTCAAGTAAATGGATTGGATTGCAATTCAAGTATCTAGAGTTTTAGTATTATTAGGAAATATTAGATGTTAGGAGAAATTTTATTGCTTTTAATTATTGATTTAGGAGATCTAGTTTGATTAGGCTTATATTTACTTTATGCACCTATAAATACCCATGTACCTCCTCATTATTAAAGAGAAGAATTGATGAGTGAATAGAAAAGGGGAACATTGTGTTCTATCGTGTGTTTAAGCAAGGTCATAGTGCGTGTTTATCATACAACCGTGTCTAAGAGAAGGCCTTGAGAGCGTCTGTTAGTCATACCTATCGTGTTTAGTTGAAGGCCCTGAGTGCGCGATTATTCACAGCAAATAGATAAGAACCGCGATCCCTCATCACGCTGGGCTGCGTACTGGCGGCAGTGCACAGGGCCCTGGCAGACAGGCAGGGTTTCAAATAGGACAGATCGATTTTAAAAAGCACTCGACCAATCGACTTAAAATTTTTTACACATAAAAACAGACCCAAAAATACACGTTTTCACCAAGTTTCAAACCCAAGACTTCAGTTTAACCTGAGCAACCAAATTTTACGAAAAGACAGTGCAAATCGAATTTACATGTTCTCCGAGCAATCCTTGGAATTTTTCAATAAAATATGGACACAAAGCATATAACACCAGAATAATGAGACTCACCAAAAATTACATCAAAATACCAAGAATTCGAATTTTAATGATTTTTTGAAGTTTCTGCCCAGAATACAAAATCGATATTTGACATAGCTTCACTAATCATTTTGACCTGAAACTTTTACACCACAACATATACCAACAGAGGATCGTACAAGTCAAATTTCGTGCCAATTGGACAAACACACAATTTATGATGATTTTAGTAAAATTCAGCAGCAAGACCCTAATAAAAAAATGCATAAATGACATCCTATCCATCAATTCCGTCCTAGGCCTTCATCATAAGGTCAAGAACTCATAAATGTTCCGTAATTCACAGCCCTAACACAATTTTAACGAGGGTTCATCAAGGACACACTAATATCCCATCAAACATGCATAATTATCACATTATTCAAACATTCTAAGGCAAATCCGATTTAAACCAAGATGAGACAACTCAAAACACATTATAAAGAGAAATTACAGCCATCAAGTACCGTTCTCGTGGTCCTTGCACTAAAAAGCACAAGGGAAAGGGGTTCGAAGGCTCGAAGGCACGCGCGAGCGCGAGGTGATGACGGATCGCGGTTCTTGTCTATTGGTTGTGAATAATCGCGCACTCAGGGCCTTCGACTAAGCACGATAGGTGTGACTTCAAGACGCTCTCAGGGCCTTCTCTCCGACACTGTTATATTATAAACACGCACTAATGGCCCTTCTTAAACACACGATTGGACACAACGTTCTTTCTTATTCACTCATCAATTATGGACCCTTAATAATGAAGAGGTACATGGGTATTTATAGGTGCATAAAGTAAATCTAAGCCTAATCAAACTAGATCTCCTAAATCAATAAATTAAAGCAATAAAATATCTCCTAACATCTAATATTTCTTAATAATATTAAAACTCTAGATACTTGACTTGCACTCCAATCCAATTACTTGAAGCTCAAGTCATGCGCCCCCTAAGCATTCGGCCGCTCACACGGACCGCCTCTCGTGCGCCCCCTTTGTCGTTTCTAATCCTTGGCGCACGAGGCATCGCGCACCTTGTCGCTGGTGCACGCGCGCCCCTAGTGCGCGCCCAATTCGCGCTGCCCTCATCCTGAGCGTGAACATCCCGCTCTCCTAAGCCCGCGCGGATTAGGCGTCTCGCGCCTGCGCTGCACTTGCGTGCTATCGCGCGCTCCCGGCTGTTGCCGTATTCCTCGCGTGCATGAGTGCCGTCGCCCGGCACTCCTATGCCCATTCGATCTAGGCCATCGCCCGTGTTGCCCCATGCATCGCTGCCTGCGTCTAATGCGCGCTTGCGCCCTGACCGCCGCGCGTCCCAGCAAGCGCCCGCATACCTGCCATTCGCCCATGCGCAGCCGCGTATGGCCCGTGTGCGCATTTTGCTCGCCCATTCGTGCACATCAAGGGCTGATGCGCACCATTTGCACTTTAGCCCTCCATCTTAGCTAGATTTGTCGATACTGATCTTCACTTCCATATCATTCCCCTCCTCTTCAAGACTTTCCTTGTCCCCAATGATAAGATAGTTCAGCGCATCCACATCACTGTCACTGTCATCTTCAATAGGAGAGTCGCCTTGATTTTCCATTCTCAACTTAATGCGCTTCCCTGGTCGACCAAACTCTATCTTCCCTCGCTTATATTCGGTCGTAATGGGCCCAAGTGTTTCCAGCCACTGTACTCCCAATACTACATCAGTTGCCTTAAGTGGTAGGGCGTAGAGGTCAATCTCTAACTCTTGATCCTGGGCCATAATCGGAACCTTCTTAAAAAACTGATTACCTTGTAGTTCATGCCCATTGGCCATCTTGACCCCAAACCTCTTGACTTTCGTGGGTACTAACTTCAATCTCCTGGCTATTCCTTCGACAATAAAATTTAAACTCGATCCAATATCCACCAATACTCCAGCAGCATATCTTTTATCTTAGCAGTAAACCTGATCATCTTCAGACCATGCTTTTTGAACTTAACCACATGCAACAAAGGCTCCTCCTGTGGCTTATACTCCTCAACAACACAATCCTCCTCAAATTCCAACAAAAAACACTTCCTTACCTTTGCACTTGTGGCCTGGCGTGAATTTTTCGTTGCACCTGTAGCATAGGCTCTTTTCCCTTCGCCATTGCATCTCCTCATCCGTAAGTTGCCGTACGTTGCTCGTTGTTCGCACCACATCGCCCAACGGCTTGCTCTCGGTCCGTGGCACTTGTTCCTCGGTCGTGGCGTGTGTGCGCCTAGGCTCCATGGGCACGTCGCTCGGCCCTGCCTTGCGTACCGCTACGAGATGATCCTCGTGCAGCCTCGCCGACTCCATGGCTGCTCGCATCGATCTCGACCTATCCATCCTTACTTCAGCCGCCAATTCAGCTTTTAGTCCTCCAACAAACGCCCCAACTAGCGCACTCTCGGGCCAATCCCGCACCCTACTAGCAATGCGCTCAAACTCCTTTTTATAGTCCCGCAAACTACCAACTTGTTTAATTTGAGGTAGAGCTTCATCATAATCATAGTAATCACTGGAACTAAACCTTGTGATGAGCTCTCTTTCAAAGTCCCTCCAACGCATGTGCTCACCGTTATTCTTATGCAAAATCCATTGCCACCACTCGTTTGCTTCTCCATCGAGATGATAAGCAGCAAATTGAACTCTTTTGTACCTTGGCACATCGTTGATCTCGAAATACTGTGTTGCCCGACTCATCCATGCATCCGGATCTACTCTCGTGAACGTGGGCATAATGATCTTCGGTTGTGTATACGCCCTTTCTTCGCGTCGTTCATCGCGGTGGTGTCGTCTGTCCTCCTCGTACCTCCGGTCATCGCAGTGGTGTCTCGCGCGTTCATCGCGCCTCCGTTGATCTTCATGGTGGTGGTCCCCGCGCGACGCCCGTGTGCTCCTCGAATGGCGATTGTCCTCGCGTTCGGTCCCGGTGCTCGACGCCGTGGATCTTGTCCCGTGACTTCTCCTTGGCCGAGTGTTCATGCGTGTAAGTTGTTCGGCCAAATCATGGACCATGAGCTCGATTCTCCCCAGATTCTCATTGGTGACATGTTGGCTATCGCCAATTGCCCTCAATGAAAGCATCAATGATGACGGATCGTAGTTCTTGTCTATTGGTTGTGAATAATCGTGCACTCAGGGCCATCGACTAAACACGATAGGTGTGACTTCATGACGCTCTCAGGGCCTTCACTCCGACACGGTTGTATGATAAACACGCACTAATGGCCTTGCTTAAACACACGATTGAACAAAACGTTCTTTTCTATTCACTCATCAATTTTGGACCCTTAATAATGAAGAGGTACATGGGTATTTATAGGTGCATAAAGTAAATCTAAGCCTAAGCAAACTAGATCTCCTAAATCAAGAATTAAAAGCAATAAAATATCTCCTAACATCTAATATTTCCTAATAATACTAAAACTCTAGATACTTGACTTGCACTCCAATCCAATTACTTGAAGCTAAAGTCATGCGCCCCCTAAGCATTCGGCCGCCTCACACAGACCGCCTCTCGCGCGCCGCCCTCGGCTTTCCTAGTCCTTGGCGCGTGAGGCATCGCGTGCCTTGTCGCTGCTGCACGCGCCCCCTAGCGCGCGCCCAATTCGCGCTTCCCTCATCCTGCGCGTGCACATCCCGCTCTCTTAAGCCCGCTAGATTAGGCATCTCGCGCTTGCGCTGCACTTGCGTGCTATCGCGCGCTCCCCGCTGCAGCCGTATTCCTCACGCGCATGCATGCCGTTGCCCGACACTCCTATGACCATTCGGTCTAGGCCATCGCCAGTGTTGCCCCACGCGTCGCTGCCTGCGCGCTTGCGTCCTGACAGCCGCACATCCCAGCAAGCTCCCGCATACCTGCCATTCGCCCATGCGCAACCGCGTATGGCCCGCGTGCGCATTTCGCTCGCCATTCGTGCGCATCAAGGGCCGATGCGCACCCTTTGCACGTTAGCCCTCCATCTTCGCTAGATTTGTCGGTGATGATCTTCAATTCCGTATCACGCGGGATGGACGCGGGCTGCGCGGGCCTGGCAAGCTTCTTAGGGCCAATTGACTTGGAAATTATTTCTAAGTGTCCGGTTTGACCCCAGTATGACTCTTGCTCGGTTTGGTCAATACACAAAGATGTAAATCGATCCTTAGTCTGATTTAAACTGAATTTACGACCGACTTAATTAAATTAAATCGAACGGGATCATCTCTTAGGACAATATGATATGATGGCTTGAACGAGTAAAATAATAGAATAATAATAAATACTCTAAAATCAATTAATTTAGACAATTAGGAAAAAAGAACAATAATAATAATAATAATAATAATAATAATAATAATAATAATAATGGGCAAACGATAATAATAATATATCAATAAAATCCCAAATAATTCTTATGCAAACGGGGCGTTACAGTCTACCCACCTAACAATGAATTCCGTCCTCAGAATTCGAAAATATAAATAAAAATCTAGAAAGCGATAAAATACAAGAAGAACTCAGAACTCAAAGTTTGGATAACGCCTCCTAATATCGCCCTCCCTCTCCCAAGTCGCCTCAGGCTCGTCGTGTCCGCTCCACCGCACTTTAACTAAGCTCACTGCCTGTTTCCTCAGCTGATGGACCTTCCGGTCCAAGATGGCTGCCGGTACCTTCTCGTTGGTAAGGTCGCGCTCGACCTGCAGCTCGCCGAAGTCCACCACATGATCAGGATTATACACATACCTCCGAAGCATCGAGACATGAAACACATCGTGCACACCCGACAAGTCTGGAGGTAAAGCCAGCCGATATGCCAAGTCCCCGACTCGAGCTAGGATCTCAAACGGCCCGATATAGGGAGGTCTAAGTTTCCCCTTCTTCCCGAAGCGAATCACACCTATCATGGGAAAAACCTTCAAGAAGACATGATCTCCCACTGCATACACATGCTCTTGCCTCTTCCAGTCAGCATAGACCTTCTGCCTCTCCTGGGCAGCCCTGATGGTCTTCCAGATCTCCTCAACTGTCGCCGCAGTACTCTGGACAAACTCCGGACCCGTAATCCTCCTCTCTCCAACCTCATCCCAATAACTGAAGCCGAAACCCAAACCCAAGATTTTTTATTTACATAAAACAGTCGTATTATCATAATACGTTTTTCAATAAAAGGCGTATTTTCGGAATATGTTTTAACCTAAAAACGTATACCGAGAATACGGTTATTGTTATTATTATTAAGTAACATAATTAATTTAATTAATCGTAATTAAATTACAGTAAACTGTATAATGACAATACGTTTTACAATTGAAACGTATTCCACAAATACGTTTTTTTGTTTTATTTTGCCCTAATTTTAATTTTATTTTGACCTAAAACGTATTACGGGAATACGTTTTCATTACTATATAAACATGTTCAATAAACCTGTTCAACCAACTCATATCTATCAATTCACCAAAAAAAAAAAACCAACATACACTATATAAAAAACAATCAACCACAATAATTTATTCAAGAAACACTATATACGAAAGTCAAAATACGGTTTACAAATACAAAACAAATCTGTACACAATCATTGCATACAACACAAAGTAACTAAGAAGGAGTGTATGGATTCAGAGGTCTGCACTGTCGGGACCCCTTCCTAGGCTTTCGTCCTAAAGAAGACGAGGTTGTGGTCGTGATAGGTGTGGCAGCTTCTTCTTCTTCTTCACCTGAGTAATTAATATTTTGACAAAATCAGAAATTCGACAGGATAAAAAAAAAGGAAATAAGAAAAAAATATATATTTTTTGTTAAGTAAATATTTCTTACCTTCTTCGTCTTCCTCAGACCCGGTGTTGCCAGCGCGTTCGCGGTCACGGCGTCTTCTACCTCCACCAATGTTGGCAGCCGGTCGATGCCTCGCCCAATGTGACTGTGTGCTCTGGGAAGGGACGTAGTCTTCTTGAGATAGAAGTTGACTGGACGACACCCCTTGTCTGCCCTCTTGGCCTCCAACAGTCATAGAACTGTAGAGGAAGTTCTAGGCCTGGTGCCATGCAGCCTGCAACTGTGGATTAGCTGTATCCAATAAGTTGTTAACACTCTGTAACGTGTTATAAGCCCCCTTCATGCCACCATACTGAAAATAAAATTCAAACAAGTTGAAACGTGTATTTTTTACGAAGTGCGTCGGTTAACGTACGAACACAAAAAAGAACTATAAAATGCGGAAGCAATAAGACCGAAGATCTAAAAACTCTTCAGGGAAGCATCCAACTTCCCCTCAGAGCTCTTTCATTGATAAATCGCATAGAGACATAGTTTGGACTTACAAGACTCGAACTCCCTTCTAGTATAGCCAACACTATTCACGATCCTATCAACTATTTCTCCAGCCACGTCCCATGGACTTTTTAACCTACACTTACTCCCTAGTGTAAAAACAAAAGATAGTTTTGATGAAATAAAGAAACTAAACAAAAACCAGCTTCACTTCTCGAGCACGTAAGAACTCTTAAACTGAACTGTGTACAAAAACTAAACTGAATAAAAATAAGCTCGAATATTGCTCTATAAATTGCTATCTTTTTTAGCAGCCGCAATAAGAGTTTCTCCTACGGTATTTATATGATCTCCTTAGGGTTGGAGTCTTCTTCAAGGCATAGGACTCCAAGAATGATTTCCTTCCATAAATGTAGCACAAGTTTGGTAAGTGAATCTCCTAGTCTCTCTCTTTGATCTCCTTAACATGCACGCTTCTTCCTTCTTTTTTTTTCTCAAGTCCGATTTCCTATAATATAAAATACCATAATAAGATCCATACTATCTTATACATGGAATACAAAACAAACTCAAGTAAGGAAATAAAATAATTAAAGATCTTCTCTTTTTTTGTGGTTCCATGTGCTTGTTAGAACCATCGAACTAATTCCAAACAAAAATATCTTTCAATCTCCCCCTTTGGCATCTAGTTCGAAAACCAATAGACTTAGAAGTCTCCTGAAAACTAAAGCAACAAGCACCAGACAATAAAACCACATCAAGGGTTAGTCCAATTAATCACAAGCAAATTATGACTGTGTACAAACACAGTTCTCCCCCTCAGTTCCTGCAGCCATCAAAACTCAATAGAATGAATCAAAAAAATCTTCCATTCAACCAGAATAAGCAGACAAGCATCACAGGTAGCCAAACAACCACTTCCAAAATAACTACAAACAGTAACAAGCAGCAGATACCAAATCACATAAGCAAATGAAATACGAGGTTCTTTAATACATAAAGACCTCCCTGTTGGTGTTATATTTCTTGATGAATGAGAATTATGTTTTGTAACACCCCGACTTACTAATACATCAGAGTACGCGATTTTCGCAAATTTTCTGAACAAATAAATAAACTTCTTATTTTGCGAACTGATTCGGGGGCTACCGTGAAAAACTTGATTTTCTGAAAACCGTTAAAATTTTAAACTCATACATAAAACGGTCATAATATCTTTTCCGACTAGTGTCCGAGCAAAGTCTGATAAAAAGTACTGAAAGGTTTTAGCGGAAACATAGCGTGGTTCAACATAAAATACAATAATCATAAATGTCCTGAACAGCTCGCCCGCTCACTCCTCATCTCCGACCCTGCGACCTGAAAAACATGA
>CACSLK010002149.1:0-19057 GCA_902706635.1 Striga hermonthica
CGAGGAAAATAAGGTTAAATCGGGGCAAGTACGAAAAATGTAAGCAATGTCTCCGGAAGGACTTATTTTCGAACACGACAACATTATTTGATGTGGATAACATATATTTATCACCCCATCGGTTTTTGAAGCAAAAAGGTACACGTTTAAAAAAGTCGAAGAAAATAAGGGTAAATAGGGGCAAGTACGGAAATGTAAGCAACGTCTCCTGAAAGACTTTTTTTCGAACAAGGCACCATTATTTGATGTGGATAACATATATTTATTGCCCCATCGTGCTTTGAAACAAAATGGTACACGTTTAAGAAAGTCGAGGAAAATAAGGGTAAATAGGGGCAAGTACGAAAAATGTAGGCAACGTCTCCGGAAAGACTTGTTTTTGAACAAGGCACCATTATTTGATGTGGATAACATATATTTATTGCCCCATCATGTTTTGAAGCAAAATGGTACACGTTTAAGAAAGTCGAAGAAAATAAGGATAAATAGGGGACAGTACGAAAATGTAAGCTACGTCTCCGGAATGACTTGCTTTCGAATACGGAACCATTATTTGATGTGGATAACATATATTTATCACCACATCGTGTTTTGAAGCAAAATGGTACGTGTTTAAGAAAGTTGAGGAAAATAAGGGTAAATAGGGGCAAGTACAAAAATGTAAGCAACGTCACTGGAAAGACTTGTTTTCAAACACGTCACCATTATTTGATGTGGATGACATATATTTATCGCCCCATCGTGTTTTGAAGCAAAATGGTACACGTTTAAGAAAGTTGAGGAAAATAAGGGTAAATAGGGGCAAGTACGAAAAATGTAAGCCACGTCTCCGGAAAGACTTGTTTTCGAACACGACACTATTATTTGATGTGGATAACATATATATATCGCCCGATCGTGTTTTGAAGCAAAATGGTACATGTGTAAGAAAGTCGAGGAAAATAAGGTTAAATAGGGGCAAATACGAAAAATGTAAGCAATTTCTCCGGAAAGACTTGTTTTCGAAGACGACACCATTATTTGATGTGCGTAACAAATATTTATCGCCCCATCGTGTTTTGAAGCAAAATGGTACACGTTTAAGAAAGTCGAGAAAAATAAGGGTAAATAGGGGCAAGTACGAAAATGTAATCAACGTCTCTAGAAAGACTTGTTTTCGAACACGACACTATTATTTGATGTAAATAACATATATTTATCGCCCCATCGTGTTTTGAAGAAAAATGGTACATGTGTAAGAAAGTCGAGGAAAATAAGGGTAAATAGGGGCATGTACGAAAAATGTAAGCAACTTCTCAGGAAAGACTTGTTTTCGAAGACGGCACCATTATTTAATGTGGGTAACATATATTTATCGCCCCATCGTGTTTTGAAGCAAAATGGTACACGTTTAAGAAAGTCGAGGAAAATAAGGGTAAATAAGGGCAAGTACGAAAATGTAAGCAACGTCTCCGGAAGGACTTGTTTTCGAACACGGCACCGTTATTTGATGTGATTTACATATATTTATCGCCACATCGTATATTAAAGCGAAATGGTACACGTTTAAGAAAGTCGAGGAAAATAATGGTAAATAGGGGCAAGTACGAAAAATGTAAGCAACGTCTCCGGAAAGACTTGTTCTCGAACACGGCACCATTATTTGATGTGGATAACATATATTTTTCTCCCCATCGTGTTTTGAAGCAAAATGGTACACGTTTAAGAAAGTTGAGGAAAATAAGGGTAAATAGGGGCAAGTACGAAAAATGTAAACCACGTCTCCGGAAAGACTTGTTTTCGAACACGACACTATTATTTGATGTGGATAACATATATATATCGCCCGATCGTGTTTTGAAGCAAAATGGTACATGTGTAAGAAAGTCGAGGAAAATAAGGGTAAATAGGGGCAAATACGAAAAATGTAAGAAATTTCTCCGGAAAGACTTGTTTTCGAAGACGACACCATTATTTGATGTGGGTAACATATATTTATCGCCCCATCGTGTTTTGAAGCAAAATGGTACACGTTTAAGAAAGTCGAGAAAAATAAGGGTAAATAGGGGCAAGTACGAAAATGTAATCAACGTCTCTAGAAAGACTTGTTTTCGAACACGACACTATTATTTGATGTGGATAACATATATTTATCGCCCCATCGTGTTCTGAAGCAAAATGGTGCATGTGTAAGAAAGTCGAGGAAAATAAGGGTAAATAGGGGCATGTACGAAAAATGTAAGAAACTTCTCCGGAAAGACTTGTTTTCGAAGACGGCACCATTATTTGATGTGGGTAACATATATTTATCGCCCCATCGTGTTTTGAAGCAAAATGGTACACGTTTAAGAAAGTCGAGGAAAATAAGGGTAAATAAGGGCAAGTACGAAAATGTAAGCAACGTCTCCGTATGGACTTGTTTTCGAACACGACACCGTTATTTGATGTGATTTACATATATTTATCGCCCCATCGTATATTAAAGCGAAATGGTACACGTTTAAGAAAGTCGAGGAAAATAATGGTAAATAGGGGCAAGTACGAAAAATGTAAGCAACGTCTCCGGAAAGACTTGTTCTCGAACACGGCACCATTATTTGATGTGGATAACATATATTTTTCTCCCCATCGTGTTTTGAAGCAAAATGGTACACATTTAAGAACGTCGAGGAAAATAAGGGTAAATAAGGGCAAGTAAGAAAATGTAAGCAACGTCTCCGGAAAGACTTGATTTCAAACACGGCACCATTATTTGATGTGGATTATATATATTTATCGCCCCATCGTATATTGAAGCGAAATGGTATACGTTTAAGAAAGTCGAGGAAAATAAGAGTAAACAGCGGCAAGTACGAAAATGTAAGAAACGTCTCTGGAAAGACTTGTTTCTGAACACGGCACCATTATTTAATGTGGATGACATATATTTATCACCCAATCGTGTTTTGAAGCAAAATGCTACACGTTTAACAAAGTCGAGGAAAATAAGGGTAAATAGGGGCAACTACGAAAAATTTAAGCAACGCCTCTGGAAAGACTTTTTTTCGAACACGACACCATTATTTGATGAGGATAACATATATTTTTCTCCCCATCGTGTTTTGAAGCAAAATGGTACACGTTTAAGAAAGTCGAGGAAAATAAGGGTAAATAAGGGCAAGTAAGAAAATGTAAGCAACGTCTCAGGAAAGACTTATTTTCAGACACGGCACCATTATTTGATGTGGATTACACACATTTATCGCCCCATCGTATATTGAAGCGAAATGGTACACGTTTAAGAAAGTCGAGGAAAATAAGAGTAAACAGGGGCAAGTACGAAAATGTAAGCAACGTCTCTGGAAAGACTTGTTTTTGAACACGGCACCATTATTTGATGTGGATGACATATATTTATCACCCCATCGTGTTTTGAAGCAAAATAGTACACGTTTAACAAAGTCGAGGAAAATAAGGGTATATAGGGGCAAGTACGAAAAATGTAAGCAATGTCTCGGAAAGACTTGTTTTCGAACACGACACCATTATTTGATGTGGATGACATATATTTGTCGCCCCTTCGTGTTTTAAAGTAAAATGGTACACGTTTAAGAAAGTCGAGAAAAATAAAGGTAAATAGGGGCAAGTACGAAAAATGTAAGCAACGACTCTGAAAAGACTTGTTTTTGAAAACTGCACCATTATTTGATGTGGATAACATATATTTATCGCCCCATCGTGTTTTGAAGCAAAATGGTACATGTGTAAGAAAGTCGAGAAAAATAAGGGTAAATAGGGGCAAGTACGAAAAATGTAAGGAACTTCTCCGGAAAGACTTGTTTTCGAAGACGGCACCATTATTTGATGTGGATAACATATATTTATCGCCCCATCGTGTTTTGAAGCAAAATGGTACACGTTTAAGAAAGTCGAGGATAATAAGGGTAAATAGGGGCAAGTATGAAAATGTAAGCAACGTCTCTAGAAAGACTTGTTTTCGAACATGACATCATTATTTGATGTGGATGACATATATTTATTACCCTATTTTGTTTTGAAACAAATTGGTACACGTTTAAGAAAGTAGAAGAAAATAATGGTGAATAGGGGCAAGTACGAAAAATGTAAGCAACGTGTCTGGAAAGACTTGTTTTCGAACACGACACCATTATTTGATGTGGATTACATATATTTATCACCCCATCGTATATTGAAGCGAAATGGTACACGTTTAAGAAAGTTGAGGAAAATAAGAGTAAATAGGGGCAAGTACGAAAATGTAAGCAACGTCTCTGGAAAGACTTGTTTTTGAACACGGCACCATTATTTGATGTGGATGACATATATTTATCACCCCATCGTGTTTTGAAGCAAAATGGTACACGTTTAACAAAGTCGAGGAAAATAAGGGTAAATAGGGGCAATTACGAAAAATGTAAGCAACGTCTCCGGAAAGACTTGTTTTCGAACATGGCACCATTATTTGAAGTGGATGACATATATTTATCGCCCCATCATGTTTTGAAGCAAAATGGTACACGTTTAATAAAGTTAAGGAAAATAAGGGTAAACAGGGGGCACTACGAAAAATGTAAACAACGTCTCCGAAAAGATTTGTTTTCAAATAAGGCACCATTATTTGATGTGGATAACATATATTTATTGCCTTATCATTTTTTGAAGCAAAACGGTACACGTTTAAGGAAGTCGAGAAAAATAAGGGTAAATAGGGGCAAGTACGAAAAATGCAAGCAACGTCTCTGGAAAGACTTATTTTCGAACACGGCACCATTATTTGATGTGGATAACATATATTTATCGCCCCATCTTTTTTTGAAGCAAAATGGTACACGTTTAAGAAAGTGGAGAAAAATAAGGGTAAATATGGGCAATTATGGTACACGTTTAATAAAGTTAATGGTGCCTTATTTGTTTTCAAATAAGGCACCATTATTTGATGTGGATAACATATATTTATTGCCTTATCATGTTTATCGTCCCATCGTGTTTTAAAGCAAAATGGTACACGTTTAATAAAGTTAAGGATAATAAGGGTAAATAGGGGGTACACGTTTTAAAGCAAAATGGTACACGTTTAATAAAGTTAAACGTCGCATCGTGTTTTAAAGCAAAATGGTACACGTTTAATAAAGTTAATGGTGCCTTATTTGTTTTCAAATAAGGCACCATTATTTGATGTGGATAACATATGATGTGGATGACATATATTTATCACCCCATCGTGTTTTGAAGCAAAAATGGTACACGTTTAACAAAGTCGAGGAAAATAAGGGTAAACAAGGGCAAGTACGAAAAATATAAGCAACGTCTCCGGAAAGACTTGTTTTCGAACACGGCACCATTATTTGAAGTGGATGACATATATTTATCGCCCCATCATGTTTTAAAGCAAAATGGTACACGTTTAATAAAGTTAAGGAAAATAAGGGTAGATAGGGGGTACACGTTTTAAAGCAAAATGGTACACGTTTAATAAAGTTAAACGTCCCATCGTGTTTTAAAGCAAAATGGTACACGTTTAATAAAGTTAATGGTGCCTTATTTGTTTTCAAATAAGGCACCATTATTTGATGTGGATAACATATATTTATTGCCTTATCATGTTTTGAAGCAAAACGGTACACGTTTAAGAAAGTGGAGAAAAATAAGGGTAAATATGGGCAATTATGAAAATGTAAGCGTCTCCGGAAAGACTTGTTTTCGAACACGGCACCATTATTCGATGTGGATAACATATATTTATCGCTCCATCGTGTTTTGAAGCAAAATGGTACACGTTTAAGAAAGTCGAGAAAAATAAGGGTAAATAGGGGCAAGTACGAAAATGTAAGCAACGTTTCTGGAAAGACTTGTTTTCGAACACGGCACCATTATTTGATATGGATGACATATATTTATCGTCCATCGTGTTTTGACACAAAATTGTACACGTTTAACAAAATTGAGGAAAATAATGGTAAATAGGGGCAAGTACGAAAAATGTAAGCAATGTCTCCGGAAAGACTTGTTTTCGAAAACGGCACCATTATTTGATGTGGATGGTATATATTTATCGACCATCGTGTTTTGAAGCAACATGGTACACGTTTAAGAAAGTCGAGAAAAATAAGGGTAAATAGGGCCAAGTACGAAAAATTTAAGCAACGTCTCTGAAAAGACTTGTTTTCGAACACGGCACCATTATTTGATGTGGATAACATATATTTATCGCCCCATCGTGTTTTGAAGCAAAATGGTACACGTTTAAAGAAGTCGAGGAAAATAAGGGTAACTGGGGGCAAGTACAAAAAATGTAAGCAACGTCTCCGGAAAGACTTGTTTTCGAACACGACACCATTATTTGATGTGGATAACATATATTTATTGCCCCATCGTGTTTTGAAGCAAAATGGTACACGTTTAAGAAAGTCGAGAAAAATAAGGGTAAATAGGGGCAAGTACGAAAAACGTATTCACCGTCTCTAGAAAGACTTGTTTTCGAAGACCACACCATTATTGGATGTGGATAACATAAACTTATCGCCCCATCGTGTTTTAAAGCAAAATGGTACACGTTTAAGAAAGTCGAAGAAAATAAGCGTAAATAGGGACCAGTACGAAAAATGTAAGCAACGTCTCATGAAAGACTTGTTTTCGAACACGACACTATTATTTTATGTGGGTAACGTATATTTATCGCCCCATCGTGTTTTGAACCAAAATGGTACATGTTTAAGAAAGTCGAGGAAAATAAGGGTAAATAGGGGCAAGTACAAAAATGTAAGCAACGTCTCCGGAAATACTTGTTTTCGAACACGGCACCATTATTTGATGTGGATGTTATATATTTATTGCCCCATTGTGTTTTGAAACATAATGGTACACGTTTAAGAAAGTCGAGGAAAATAAGGGTAAATAGGGGCAGGTACGAAAAATGTAAGAAACGCCTCCGGAAAGACTTGTTTTCAACACTGCAACATTATTTGATGTGGGTAACATATATTTATCGCCCCATCGTATTTTGAAGCAAAATGATACACGTTAAAGAAAGTTGAGGAAAATAAGGGTAAATAGGGGCAAGTACGAAATGTGTAAGCAACGTCTCTGAAAAGACTTATTTTCGAACACGACACTATTTTTTGATGTGGATAACATATATTTATCGACACATCGTGTTTTGAAGCAAAATGGTAACGTTTAAGAAAGTCGAGGAAAATAAGGTTAAATCGGGGCAAGTACGAAAAATGTAAGCAATGTCTCCGGGAGGACTTATTTTCGAACACGACAACATTATTTGATGTGGATAGCATATATTTATCACCCCATCCGTTTTTGAAGCAAAAAGGTACACGTTTAAAAAAGTCGAAGAAAATAAGGGTAAATAGGGGCAAGTACGGAAATGTAAGCAACGTCTCCTGAAAGACTTGTTTTCGAACAAGGCACCATTATTTGATGTGGATAACATATATTTATTGCCCCATCGTGCTTTGAAACAAAATGGTACACGTTTAAGAAAGTCGAAGAAAATAAGGGTAAATAGGGGCAAGTACGAAAAATGTAGGCAACGTCTCCGGAAAGACTTGTTTTCGAACAAGGCACCATTATTTGATGTGGATAACATATATTTATTGCCCCATCGTGTTTTGAAGCAAAATGGTACACGTTTAAGAAAGTCAAAGAAAATAAGGATAAATAGGGGAAAGTATGAAAATGTAAGCAACGTCTCCGGAATGACTTGCTTTCGAATACGGAACCATTATTTGATGTGGACAACATATATTTATCGCCACATCGTGTTTTGAAGCAAAATGGTACGTGTTTAAGAAAGTTGAGGAAAATAAGGGTAAATAGGGGCAAGTACAAAAATGTAAGCAACGTCACTGGAAAGACTTGTTTTCAAACACGGCACCATTATTTGATGTGGATGACATATATTTATCGCCCCATCGTGTTTTGAAGCAAAATGGTACACGTTTAAGAATGTTGAGGAAAATAAGGGTAAATAGGGGCAAGTACGAAAAATGTAAGCCCCGTCTCCGGAAAAACTTGTTTTCGAACACGACACTATTATTTGATGTGGATAACATATATATATCGCCCGATCGTGTTTTGAAGCAAAATGGTACATGTGTAAGAAAGTCGAGGAAAATAAGGGTAAATAGGGGCAAATACGAAAAATGTAAGCAATTTCTCCGGAAAGACTTGTTTTCGAAGACGACACCATTATTTGATGTGGGTAACATTATATTTATCGCCCCATCGTGTTTTGAAGCAAAATGGTACACGTTTAAGAAAGTCGAGAAAAATAATGGTAACTGGGGGCAAGTACGAAAAATGTAAGCAACGTCTCCGGAAAGACTTGTTTTCGAACACGGCACCACTATTTGATGTGATAACATATATTTTTCTCCCCATCGTGTTTTGAAGCAAAATGGTGCACGTTTAAGAAAGTCGAGAAAATTAGGGTAAAGAAGGGCAAGTAAGAAAATGTAAGCAACGTCTCCGGAAAGACTTGTTTTCGAACACGGCACCATTATTAGATGTGGATTACATATATTAATCGCCCCATCGTATATTGAAGCGAAATGGTACACGTTTAAGAAAGTCGAGGAAAATAATGGTAAATATGGGCAAGTACGAAAAATCTAAGCAACGTCTCCGGAAAGACTTTTTCTCGAACACGGCACCATTATTTGATGTGGATAACATATATTTTTCTCCCCATCGTGTTTTGAAGCAAAATGGTACACATTTATGAAAGTCGAGGAAAATAAGGGTAAATAAGGGCAAGTAAGAAAATGTAAGCAACGTCTCCGGAAAGACTTGTTTTCGAACACGGCACCGTTATTAGATGTGGATTAAATATATTTATCGCCCCATCGTATATTGAAGCAAAATGGTACACGTTTAAGAAAGTCGAGGAAAATAATAGTAAACATGGGCAAGTACGAAAATGTAAGCAACGTCTCTGGAAAGACTAGTTTTTTAACACGACACCATTCTTTAATGTGGATGACATATATTTATCACTCAATCGTGTTTTGAAGCAAAATGCTACACGTTTAACAAAGTCGAGGAAAATAAGGATAAATAGGGACAAGTACGAAAAATGTAAGCAACGCCTCCGGACAGACTTTTTTTCGAACACGGCACCATTATTTGATGTGGATAACATATATTTTTCTCCCCATCGTGTTTTGAAGCAAAATGGTACACGTTTAAGAACGTCGAGGAAAATAAGGGTAAATAAGGGCAAGTAAGAAAATGTAAACAACGTCTCCGGAAAGACTTAATTTCAAACACGGCACCATTATTTGATGTGGATTACATATATTTATCGCCCCATCGTATATTGAAGCGAAATGGTATACGTTTAAGAAAGTCGGGGACAATAAGAGTAAACATGGGCAAGTACGAAAATGTAAGCAACGTCTCTGGAAAGACTTGTTTTTGAACACGACACCATTATTTGATGTGGATGACATATATTTATCACCCCATCGTGTTTTGAAGCAAAATGGTACACGTTTAACAATGTCGAGGAAAATAAGGGTAAATAGGGGCAAGTACGAAAAATGTAAGCGACGACTCTGAAAAGACTTGTTTTCGAACACTGCACTATTATTTGATGTGGATAACATATATTTATCGCCCCATCGTGGTTTGAAGCAAAATGGTATATGTGTAAGAAAGTCGAGGAAAATAAAGGTAAATAGGGGCAAGTACAAAAAATGTAAGCAACTGTAATGCCCCGTTATTTTAATAGAAAAATACAATTTTTATTTTTTTTCCAAAATCAGAGTTAAATTTTCAAAAATCAATATAAGGGTTTATTTAACGGGCGCTACTCAACAAATTCACATATCAACAATTAAGTCCACACTTAACCCATCGGGGAATACACCATCCCGAACAATTCATCTCATGCCAACATTCAACAAATACTCATTTATAAGACATAATACAAATTATAATCCAATTTCAAAATCATCAACCAGGTTCAAATCCCCAAACATGCATAATAATTCTCAGAACCCATCATGGATCAATCTCCTAAAGAATTTTATTCATGCTGACAAGAAATAGATACTAAATAGAAGCGGAAGCAGGTAAAATAGTTCAATAGCACATAATATATGACCCGCCTCGCTCGTCCTTCGGCACAACCACCAGCTCAGCCTGAAAAGAGATATAATAACGGGGTGAGCGAACACTTGCTCACCGCGGGAATACCATGCAGTATAATTAATATAAAGACTTAAAATCATAATCGCAGCATGTAAGCAAATCGACTAGTCTACCCTCCCTAAACACAGCCACGCTCATGTGATCACACCTAACCTATCAATCTCAAAAAAAGATAGGAAACAAGTCGTCCCCACGAAAAAGACGGGAGCCGTCGATAGGAAAAAGACGGGAGCAACCGCAGACGTACCGTCACACGGACTAATCTCTCTAAAGGCTAGAGTTAGGCCTCATAGACCACCGGTTCACATGCACACATAGATTATAAAGCCAAGCATTTATATAAACTAACATACATGGTAAGTTTATCAACACCCACCTGGACTGCAGACGTACGATAAATGAATGTACACGAGGTTGTTAGAGTGCTCGACTCCTCTTAATCTACAATTTAATAATTTTCTATATTATTAAGGGTGGTGAATACAAACAAGGACAAGCAAGAAATTAAACACATAAACACATAAAGTAAATAAGACAAATAAGGCAATTAAAGCCATTATGGAAATCAGTAGCAAGTAAACAACAGAAGATCATACTACACAATACACTTATAATATGATTACACATTAATAATGTCAAAACAATATATGAACATAACATATAAAAATATGCACGAATACATCCTTAATTCATTTCCAAACTCTCACTTATTAAAAAAATAAAGACCAGAAGGTATAAACAAGTACAAATTGGTACTATAAATCCATTATTCTCCCATTTCAATTTAATTAACAAATGCAACACTTTTAAATCATTTTTCAAAATGTAATATATATATATAAACAGTAAGCACTAAAGATTGAGAAATTGATTAAAGTAAAGACATCACAAGACAAGACTATATCATGCTTTTAGAGTTCCTCTCCAATTTAATCAGAATGGAAAATAAAATTAAGCATCAGAACAAGGCCTGAGCATTTACACCTCAATAAAATAGCACACAACTCATGAGTAAGGCTCAGCAAAAATTCGAACAGATCATGAAATTTTTCAACACAATCTCTTTAAAAAATGTCCTTAACATTTTTTTTAAAAAAAAAACCTAAAAACTAAGCACAGCTATAGCCTGAAATTAACTCATATTTGCAGCACATCAAAAGCATGAAAGCTCAATCTCCAACGACTAAAGGCTCGATTTTCGAAACCGAAAGTTTCGATATCAACAAAAAATAACAAAATCACATTAAGACGAACGAAACGAACATACAGACCACTTTATAAATAAACGAATATAAACCGATCAACAACAATTAATGAAAATAGAACACGAGGAATAATAAAAGAACCAAAACGAATCCGAAAGTCACCGTACTTCACGGAACCTATAAGCCAATCTGACGGAGTGGGGAAAAACGGTGTGTTTTGGTTGCGCCTGACCGGGGACGGGGCTTGTTCGGGGCTGAAATGTTGCTTCTGATTGGCCTATTGCTCGTGGTGCAATAAGCTCGAACGAAGAGGAGGCTCGTCGGTGATACGGGTTGTGCACGAGGAGATGGCGATGGAGGATGGTGAATGAATTTTGGTACTTATCTCAAGGTCTCGAACGTTTCAGAGAGGAAAAAGATGGAGTGATGTGTTCTGATATCTCTCAATACAAAAGAGAGGAAAAAGCAGTGATATAAATGGCTAATAAAGAGAAAATTAAAAAAAAAAGCTTAGAAGATTTCCGTTACACAAAATTAGTGCTAATTTAATGCACTAAATGAAGGAAAAATCGTACATGAGGGATATTCAAAGGCTGACTCAATTCCTTCCATAATAAGCTTGGCACACATTTGAATATTAAAAAGGATAATTAAGATTGAATTTTAACTAATGAAAAAAAATTTGATTTAACAATTGCACAGGATGGTTTAAGGGTCTTATTTGGGCCGAGAATATGAACATCAATGGGTCACAAAATGAATATCCGATGTTCGGGTCGAAATGGCTCGTAAACGGATCCAAACGGATTAAATTCGTTTACGCGATTAAACCGGAATTCACCGAAATAAAATTAAAATTCAAACAAATTAAATCCTAATAATTCTAATACATACAAATAATAAATAATCACATATATTCACATAGATCATGGCACATAGCATTTAAATAAATTAACAGATAAAAGAGACGAGGAATTATTATCAACCGACAAACAAATAACGCCAAGGCAAATAACTAATTATAAATAAATAATAATATAATATTCAGAAAATTCTAATAATCGAACGGGGCGCTACAATCTACCCACCTTAAAAGGAATTCCGACCTCGAAATTCGAAAGAAAAAAAAAATCAATCCAACTAGAATACAAAAGAGTACAAAAGGGATCAAAAAGCGAAGTTCGGATATCTCCTCCTAAACTCGGCCTCGATCTCCCAAGTCGCCTCGGTCTCGTCGTGTCGGCTCCAAAGCACCTTCACCAAACTCACTGCCCGGTTCCTCAGCTGATGGACCTTCCGGTCCAGTACGGCAACCGGCACCTCCTCATAGGTGAGATCTCGCTCGACCTGCAGCTCGCCGAAGTCCACCACATGGTCGGGATCATGTACATATCTACGCAGCATGGAGACATGAAATACATCGTGCACTCCCGACAAGTCCGGTGGCAAAGCTAGCCGATACGCCAAGTCTCCGACTCGAGCAAGGATCTCAAAAGGCCCGATATAGCGAGGCTGAAGCTTCCCCTTCTTCCCGAAGCGAATCACACCATTCATGGGTGAGACCTTCAGGAAGACATGATCACCCACCGCATACTCGTGCTCTTGCCTCTTCCAGTCGGCATAAACCTTCTGCCTCTCCTGGGCAGACTTGATCCTCTTCCGGATCTCATGAACCTGAGCCGAAGTCGTGCGAATGAACTCGGGGCCCATAATCGTCCTCTCTCCAACTTCATCCCAATAAATGGGAGTTCGCACCTTTCGCCCGTACAAAGCCTCGTATGGTGCCATCTTGATTGAGGAATGATAACTGTTATTATAAGCCAATTCAACCAATGGCAACGAATCCTCCCAGGTTAGGCTACGGTCCAAAACCACAGCCCTAAGAATATGCTCCAAGTACTGGATCGTCCGCTCTGACTGACCATCTATCTGAGGATGAAAAGCTGTACTGAACTCCAGCCTCGTCCCCATGGCTTGGTGCAGAGTCCTCCAGAACTGACAAGTGAACCTAGCATCTCGGTCGGACACAATCTCCACGGGCACCCCGTGAAGTTTAACAATCTCATCTGCGAACAACTTGGCGTAATCACTGGCCTTCATCGTCGTTCGGACGGGCAAGAAGTGGGCAGACTTCGTAAGTCGATCCACAATCACCCAGATAGAGTCGTGTCCCTTCCTCGACCTTGGTAAACCTACCACAAAATCCATGGTAATGCACTCCCATTTCCACATGGGAATCTCAAGCGGACCCAATAGGCCTCTCGGTTTCTGGTGTTCAGCCTTCACTTGCTGACACACTAGACAACCATTCACAAACCTCGCCACTTGGCGCTTCATACCCTGCCACCAAAAGGTCTTCCTCAACTGCTGGTACATCTTTGTGCTACCAGGGTGAACAGAATAAGGAGCACTATGAGCCTCCTTCAGAATCTCGCGTCGCAGTTCCCAAACTTTCGGTACACAAAGTCGACCCTCGAAGAGTAAAGCACCGTCAGTTGAAACCGCGAAACCTCCAATTTGTTCAGCTAATGCCAACTCTTTCATCCGGCAAAGAAATCGATCTTTCGGCTGTTCGGCAATTATTCTCTCTCGGAGAGTCGACCCCACAACTAATGATCTCAGCACACCACTAGGTCTCGGAGCTGACTCCACTATCTCTAATCTTAGCCGTTAGAAATCCCGGACTAACTCTTCCTCTCGGGTAATCATGAAGTTCAGCGCACCGTGGTTCCTCCGACTCAATGCATCGGCGACCACATTAGGTTTCCCTGGATGGTAGTTAATTGTGCAATCATAGTCTTTCACGAGCTCCAACCATCTCCGTTGCCGCATATTGAGCTCCTTCTGGGTGGAGATGTACTTCAGGCTCTTGTGGTCGGTAAAGATCTCGCACTTGCCTTCATAAAGGTAGTGCCGCCAAATCTTCAAGGCGTGGACCACTGCAGCTAACTCCAAGTCGTGGGTGGGGTAGTTCGTCTCATGAGGCTTCAACTGCCTCGATGCGAATGCCACGACTCTCCCCTTCTGCATCAACACGCAGCCCAAACCCATCTTCGAAGCATCACTGTAAATAGTGAACTCCAAAGTCAGATCCGGTATAGTTAACACAGGCGCGGATGTGAGTCTCTTCTTCAACTCCAGAAAGCTCGACTCACACTGAGGGCTCCACATGAACTTGGTATTCTTCTTGGTTAAGTTCTTCAACGGCTGGCCACTTTCGAGAATCCCTCGATAAAACGCCAATAATATCCTGCCAGTCCCAGAAAACTGCGAATGTCACTAGCATTCTTCAGCGTCTCCCATTTACTGATGGCCTCAATCTTCCCCGGGTCTACCTCGATTCCACGGGCCGTGACAATGTGGCCTAAGAAAGCCACCCTGTCCAGCCAAAACTCACACTTCGAGAATTTCGTGTAGAGCTTCTCCCGACGAAGAGTCTCTAGCACTATCCTCAAATGTTCTTTATGCTCCTCGATGTCCCGGGAATATATCAAGATGTTGTCAATGAAGACGATGATGAAGCGGTCAAGATACGGGTGGAAAACACGATTCATCAAGTCCATGAACACCGCAGGGGCATTACTCAACCCAAACGGCATTACCACGAACTCGTAATGGCCATACCTAGTTCGAAAGGCAGTCTTCGAGACATCGGACTCCTTGATCTTCAGCTGATGATAACCAGACCGTAGATCGATCTTGGAGAAGACACTGGCTCCTCTCAACTGGTCAAAGAGATCCTCGATTCTCGGCAAGGGATGCTTGTTCTTGACCGTCAAATTGTTCAGCTCACGATAATCGATGCACATCCGCATCGAACCATCCTTCTTCTTTACGAAAAGCACGGGCACTCCCCAGGGTGAAACACTCGGTCGGATAAAACCAAGGTTCAACAGCTCCTGGATTTGTGTCTTGAGTTCTTGGAACTCCTTCGGTGCCATTCGGTAAGGGGCCTTCGAGACAGGTCCGGCTCCAGGTAGCAAGTCGATGGTGAATTCAACTTGCCGGTTAGGCGGTCCACCTGGCAATTGGTCGGGGAAAACATCGGAGTACTCACATACGATTGACACATCCCCTGGTGATGCCTTCTTCTCTTCCCCTTCTCCGATCATGCTCACTAAGTAGCCTTGGCAGCTACCCTTTGATATTCCCTTCATTGCCTTCAGGGAGGAAATGACTTTAGGTACAGTCCTCAACTTGGCACCGTAAAACACGATCGACTTTCCATTGGTTGGGTGAAGCGTGACCTCTTTCTCCAAGCATCGAATGTCGGCGCGGTAATGGGTGAGCCAATCCATGCCGAGAATCACATCGAAGTCCCGCATCTCAATAATATAAGTGTTGACCTCCAAGTTCCTGCCGCCGATATTAACTTGCAAGCCTCGAACCATTGAATCAGTAGCAATCGTCTTTCCCGAGGCTACGCTAACCTCGAGAGCGTCGACCTTACTGACATCCCTAATTCCTAAGGCCTCCAAACAACTTGATGAAATGAAAGAATGCGTGGCACCAGTATCACATAGGGCAAAGACAGGCACGTTGGAAATAGAAAGCATGCCAGGCATGGTACCTGTGTTGTTGGCGGCCTCGTCATTGGTGAGAGCGTAAACTCGAGCCTGGGCCATGGGTCGCTGCTGGTTCTGTTGCTGATGCTGCGGTGGCTGCTGGTACTGAAGTTGCTGCTGGTGCGGTCCTGGATTCTCCCTCTTTGGCTCAGGGCACTTGTGAGCAAAGTGTCCGAGATGATGACAGTTATAGCATGTCTTTTGGGCAGCGAAACACTCTCCTGCTGCATGGAACCTACCGCATGATCCACACCTCGGCTGTCCTCCCAGAATCTACTGAATAGGCTGAGCTCTCACTGGCTTCTTGCCGATATCTGGGCGCTTAGACTTTTTATGGCCCGAGTGATGGTCATTTCTCCTCTTGTGCGAGCCAGAGAAGGACTGGGCAGAGATAGCTGGCTGGGTGATGATAGCAGTCTGAGAAGGCTGGGAATCGTAGTAGGAAGGGATAGGGACAACCGGGGTCATGTAACTCTCAATCTGTTGAGCACGGATGACGGTGTATGCGAAAGGGAGATCCCAATGACTCGCCACCAAAACACGGATATCCTGGCGAAGCCCGTCTCGGAACTTACGAGCCTTTCTCTCCTCAGTGTCAACCATGTGCCGGGAAAAGGCACTCAAACGGGTGAAGGCCCGGGAATACTCATCGACTGTAGAGGCATCCTGCTTAAGATCATAGAACTCTTGCTCCTTCTGGTCACGATAACTCTTGGGAAAGTACTTGTCCGTGACAATCTCCTTCATCCTTACCCAAGTGAGGGCAGTCCGCTCAACTTCTGGCCTCAAAACCCAATAGTCAGTCCACCAATCAGCGGCATCACCCTCCATCTGGTATTCGGCACACTCAATGCGCTGGGCATCCGAGCTTCGGAGAACGGTGAAGATCCTTTCTAGCTTACGGAGCCACTCCGTTAAAGCTGCTGGACCTCCACTCCCGAAAAGGTTGGGGGACGCATGTTCTGAAACCGTTCAATCGTGCGGCCATGATCTTCACCCTGAATGGGTAGAGCCTGCTGAGCATGTGGATCTCTACGAGGACCCATATCTATAAAACAAGTTGGAACTTAGCACAAACTCAACCACTAAAGTTCAAATTAATTAAATGAAAGGTGGATAAATTCCTAAGCCCCAAATCAATAGTTAAATAAAATAAACAACACTCATACCTTGAGCTGGCGTGGCTGGACGAAGCGAGGAGTCATAACATAAATACATAAAAAACTTCAGAAGCAGTCTACAGAAACGTAAACTTACTCTGATACCATACTGTAACGCCCCGTTATTTTAATAGAAAAATACCAATTTTTTTTTTATTTTTATTTTTTCCGAAATCAGAGTTAAATTTTCAAAATTCAATATAAGGGTTTATTTAACGGGCGCTACTCAACAAATTCACATATCAACAATTAAGTCCACACTTAACCCATCGGGGAATACACCATCCCGAACAATTCATCTCATGCCAACATTCAACAAATACTCATTTATAAGACATAATACAAATTATAATCCAATTTCAAAATCACCAACCAGGTTCAAATCCCCAAACATGCATAATAATTCTCAGAACCCATCATGGATCAATCTCCTAAAGAATTTTATTCATGCTGACAAGAAATAGATACTAAATAGAAGCGAAAGCAGGTAAAACAGTTCAATATCACATAATATATGACCCGCCTCGCTCGTCCTTCGCCACAACCACCAGCTCAGCCTGAAAAGAGATATAATAGTGGGGGTGAGCGAACACTTGCTCACCGCGGGAATACCATGCAGTATAATTAATATAAAGACTTAAAATCATAATCGCAGCATGTAAGCGAATCGACTAGTCTACCCTCCCTAAACACAGCCATGCTCATGTGATCACACCTAACCTATCAATCTCGAAAAAAGATAGGAAACAAGTCGTCCCCACGAAAAAGACGGGAGTCGTCGATACGAAAAAGACGGGAGCAACCGCAGACGTACCGTCACACGGACTAAGCTCTCTAAAGGCTAGAGTTAGGCCTCATAGACCACCGGTTCACATGCACACATAGATTATCAAGCCAAGAATTTATATAAACTAACATACATGGTAAGTTTATCAACACCCACCTGGACTGCAGACGTATGATAAATGAATGTACACGAGGTTGTTAGAGTGCTCGACTCCTTTTAATCTACAATTTAATAATTTTCTATATTATTAAGGGTGGTGAATACAAACAAGGACAAGCAAGAAATTAAACACATAAACACATAAAGTAAATAAGACAAATAAGGCAATTAAAGCCATTATGGAAATCAGTAGCAAGTAAACAACAGAAGATCATACTACACAATACACTTATAATATGATTACACATTAATAATGTCAAAACAATATATGAACATAACATATAAAAATATGCACGAATACATCCTTAATTCATATTTGCTGCACAATCTCTTTAAAAAATGTCCTTAACATTTTTTTTTTTAAAATAAAAAACCTAAAAACTAAGCACAACTATAGCCTGAAATTAACTCATATTTGCAGCACATCAAAAGCATGAAAGCTGAATCTCCAACGACTAAAGGCTCGATTTTCAAAACCGAAAGTTCCGATATCAATGAAAAAATAACAAAATCACATTACGACGAACGTAACGAACATACAGACCACTTTATAAACAAACAAATATAAACCGATCAACAACAATTAATGAAAATAGAACACGAGGAATAATAAAAGAACCAAAACGAATCCGAAAGTCACCGTACTTCACGGAACCTATAAGCCAATCTGACGGAGCGGGGAAAAATGGTGTGTTTTGGTTGCGCCTGACCGGGGACGGGGCTTGTTCGGGGCTGAAATGTTGCTTCTGAGTGGCCTATTGCTCGTGGTGCAATAAGCTCGAATGAAGAGGAGGCTCGCCGGTGATACGGGTTGTGCGCGAGGAGATGGCGATGGAAGATGGTGAATGAATTTTGGTACTTATCTCAAGGTCTTGAACGTTTCAGAGAGGAAAAAGATGGAGTGATGTGTTCTGATATCTCTCAATACAAAAGAGAGAAAAAAGCAGTGATATAAATGGCTAATAAAGAGAAAATTTTAAAAAAAAAAAGCTTAGAAGATTTCCGTTACACAAAATTAGTGCTAATTTAATGCAC
>CACSLK010002168.1:1653-15175 GCA_902706635.1 Striga hermonthica
CACGTTCCCACTGGGGACGTCTCCATGACATGAATAGCCCGAGAGCTTCCTGTAACGCCCCGTTTTATTTTAGAGAGCTTATCGAATTTATTTGTAAAAATCAGAGTAAGTTTTTCAGAAAATTTCAAATTAAAACTTTGAACATTAATCGGACGCTACTTAAACTACACAATCACAAAGAAAATACACATGCATACTAACCATCATAATAATTAAGTCGATTGATAATACGTTTTCGAAAACCAAACCAAGTTCAAATAATTCCAAAATCCGTTCATAATTCAAAACAAAATCAAGCGGAAGCAATATTATCCAATGAGTAAAACAATCCAATAGATATGAAAGAAGCGAAAGCAAAAACACATCAAATCCATGACCACTGCTCGCTTGTCCCTCGTTGCCGCCGCCAACCATGCTCAACCTAAAGATAGGAAGAGAAACAAGAGGACAACAACAAAATAATGGGGGTGAGCAAAACCACTATGCTCACCAATATCGCATAAGTTTATCTCGCATAAAGATCCAAAATCATAAATAGAGTATGCATAGAATCTAGGTCTAACTCCTAATCGGCCCTATCACAAAACCTCCTATGTACATACAATAATCTTCCGACTGTCTCGTCGGCAAGGCACAATCGGAAACCTTCCCACCCCATCTCGACATGGGCGGAGGGATCCTTTCCGGGAGACAGTGGAGCCAAAAGTCCCCCCCCGAAACATTCAGGGCGTCACCCCCCGAAACTCACACACGGATCAGGTGACCTCTCACTGTTTTCGAATTCATCAAAGGCACTATAGGCGAGACGCCCCTGGCGGTGTAACACACTAGACTAGGGTTCTCAGGCATACTTAATTTATCGAGACGAAAATTTATACGAAATAACAAAATGCGATAATTATAGATATACAAACTGTACCCAGATACAAAAACACGAGTAGGCAGCGAGCTCGGCTCGTCCTACATATATTAAAATAGTCCTATAAATGACTATTTAACATATGATCAACTAATCATAACAATCACTTAGTCCAACTAAGCTCACATAAGCATTTAATCAAGAAAATCCCATTTCCGAAAACACCACGTATGTTTTTCAAAACTTAACCTGGGCAGCGTTTTTTGAAATTAACATAACTATCAATACATAATTCATATGGACATGATTCAAGTCTCAAATTAAAACTAACGCATGCCTCTACAACTTTTATTTAGAACACAGAAGCATATAAGGTCATTAATATAATGCAAAATCAGTTAACAATCAACCTTAGATTTCTGTCTAGGTACATAGCTCTATTTCATGCATGTCTACCTTCATAAGAACACAACTCGAGCTACAGAGCACATATCAACATTAAATTTATTTCATTTGAAAGATAAGAAACATTTCTGTAACTTTCATGAAGAGTATAAGTTCATACGATCACATTACGACATGATAAACAGGTCACACATTAATTACACACAAGCTGTGGGGTAACAGAAAAAACTGGACGCGCAATATTCTCGTAAAAATCATAACTTATTCGACATAGCTCGAAATTACAAAATTCTAAAGCCCAAAGAAAGCCAATAAAAAATAATACATTTCAACAGAAGGCATTAACCTCTTCAGGTATTGGAAATTATGTCAAAAATAGTCAATCAGAAGGAGCTACTGCTGCAACAATGAAAACCAAAAACCGAACGCGCACTCGTCGTATATCAGCTATAATTTTCATCACAAAACTGATAATCATGTGATTCTTGCTTAACATGAAACCTAAGGAGCTGAAAAATATTTCATCAGAAGAAATCGAACACATGCGATCGAAATTCAGGGGTCAAAAATGCCCTCGAACAAAAGTCAACCACAGTTTTATAAATAGGATTTTGCAAATTCGACTTCAAACAAGGATTCGATAGCACGTATGATATATATATATATATATATATATATATATCCAACATGTGATATACGAGAAAAACCGTAATAATGAGTAGGTTCGGAAATGTTAACCGTCTTTAGGAAACTACAAGCTCGGTTAAAGGAATCGAACGAAACGACGGGAACGGAGTTCCGCCAGAAAAGACGGCCAAAATTCTTCTCGAGACGATGATGGTGAGCTCAAAATAGTTGATCGTGACTTCTAAATAATAAATCGGCACAATAAACGGCTTCTTCTCTTCTCGTGCTTTTTCGAAAGCACTTTTCGCTAAAGCTCGACTCACATATCAAGGCCCGACGGAATACCCAAAGTCGACATGATAATAAGCTTATATATTGGAAAAAGGTCATGAAATGAGGCTCTGCAGGACGTGGCTTCGCATATGTTAATCGCAGGGCTGTTGCTAGTGGTGGTTTGGATGAAGGTCACCAGATGGAGCCTTGGTCGCAGGCCGTAGGTCGAGGACATGGCCGAAATTTGGAGGTCTCATCCGTTGCCGAAGGACGGGGATACACAGAGCTCGATTGAACGCAAAAGGTCGCTCATCTCAGCTCTTCGTTTTTGGTGGCTCACGGGTCTAGGCGTACGACGGCCTGAGATGGCGGAGCGAGTGAACAACGGGGCCGATGACTGGAATTTCTCCACGTGAGGTTGTTGTGGACGTCCGGCGAGTTGGTCATGGCATGCTGGAGGACGAAGAGCTCACGGTCGGGCTGAGGTGATTGATGGGGAAATACTCACGAGAGAGGGAACGTGATCGTGCGGGGACTCGTTGCAGGAAGGAACATCAGCGATGATGGTCGGAGAAGAGAGAGGGTGATTTTTAAGAGCGTGAGGAGGTTCATTCTTGCTGTAACCAAAGCTAATGATCCACCTCCAAAAACAATGTGTAACGACGAGGCAATAGAAGGAGAGAGATATCTGATGGGTTTAATTGCTTGGTCAATGGGCCACAATCAATACAAAAATAAATACCCATCATGGCGTAAAAGAGTCGAATTAGGGGATTTCAATTTTGTGAAATACCTCACCTTTAAAAGCCATCAAAATGGTTTCAAATTTTGAATTCGGTTTGTGGCCTGAAAACATAAGAATTTGTCAATTATTCAATTAACTTGGATCCAATATTACAAGATCGTGATGGACTGAATAATTTTCTAAGGCAAAGAGTCAACAATTAGCTCCTAAGGCCAGATTTAGGAGCAGCATTGGGCCGAACTTAATTTAATCGGGCTGAAAGGAATACAATGCGATAATAAGAATTTTCGCTCAATTCGATTTAATAAAATATGGCTCGAAATAAATAAATAAAATCATCGGATTATATATATACATTACACACAATACTTATATATATATATATTAATAAGCAATTAATACAATTAGACATTTACGACTACATAATCGCAATGGAAAATAATAATCGAGCACGAATAAAATAAAACCGGACAAATAAAATAAATAATAATTCCACAAATAATCTGGAACGAATGGGGCGCTACAACCTATCCACCTTAAAAGGAATTCTAACCTCGAATTCGAAGACAAAAGAAATCTAACGAACTAAAAGAATACAAAGGCCTCCAAAACGAGAAGGTAGGGAATCTCCCCCTAATCTCGACCTTCTTCTCTCATATCAACTCAGACTCGACATGTCGGATCCACAGCACCTTCCCAAGGCTCACTGTCTGGTTTCTCATCTGATGGACACCCTGGTCTAAAATGGCCACCGGTACCTTCTCATAGGTAATGTATCGCTCGACCCGCAGTTCGCCGAAGTCCACCAAGTGGTTCGGGTCATGCACATATCTACGCAACATCGAGACATGAAACACCTCGTGCACCTCTGACAAATCTGGTGGTAAAGCTAACCGATAAGCCAAGTCACCGACTCGAGCAAGGATCTTAAAGGACTAACCGCACACGACAGTGGATCCTCATTTACCCCAAACTAAGGTATACCACACCTTATACAAAAGGGGAAACTCGAATGGTATCATCCAGATACTCGTCCGATATACTAAAACACACATGGCTCACCCATGGTGAGAAATCGCAAAACACAACACAACATGCACACACGACCTCAATAGATCTCATAGTGCCTCGACCATGAGATCATCGGTCAAACAATCGTGGTCGACACGTGGAGCTGAGCTTCAGCATGGTGCCCGGGTCACGCCGAAAACTTATCCACAATCTCGACACACTTGCCAAAGCTATTGTCACAGTAACTGTGAAACCATGCAGGCAGTATAGACCGCTATACTAATACTTAAAACACACGATTCTACGACACAAACGTAGCCCCTCATGGTTCCATTTGCTGGCAACACAAGTGCTCTATCTCGCCATCTCGAGAAATCTTCGCATAGGCATAGGAAACCTATCGACCATGCTTCCTTATCGACACTATCGATCAAGGATGCAAACGCAGGTTGGTGGAACTTGGAACTTTCAGTGGTCAGACCGTCCAAAAGAAAAATAAAATGGATGTTTGAATTTTTTTAATGCACTGTCCTCCGAGAGGCGACACGCTCGCAGGCGCTGCATATGCGGGCCGCCAGGACGCTCACGTGCACCTTTTTAAAGACCAGTCGCAAGGTCAAGGTTTGATTATACACACTGGCCTCGGGAGTTCCTGCGTTTGTTAATGGTTGCTGCAGCCTTCGTGCGAGTCAACGGTCGGCCCTGCAGTGCCTAACATCTCTCAGCACGAGCGTGCCTATTCAAACACCACTTCGCGTGGCTCCACCTAGCCAAGGTCGGCGATCGTTTCAAGGTTTCGACAAGAAAATTTAATCTATGGTTTTTTTCAGTACGAAAATATTCTGACTTGGGATTTCGCATAGGCTAAGGCAATAGCAAGAGAAGAGTTTTGCCACAAAAATGTGTACAAATGGGGTTCATTCCAAACAAGCTTTTTGGTTTTAAACGAATTGAAGAGTTTCAAGGTCTCAAAAATAACAGGGCATAAAACCGAGTTCCAAGTCCACTACCTTTCTCCAACAACACACTCTAACATGCAAAAAGACTCAATGCTAGAGATAGGCAAAAATCCTTAAAAAAAATCTAATGCGGCTCTCCAGTCGAGAATGGTACTAGGTCCATGGCTCTTTCGAGACAATAACAAGCTATCTCACTTCGGCTCTTCTGACTAGAGTGTCGGCTGTCAATTTAGTTCTTCCTCTGGTAGCTAATCGTGCCAGCAGTCCTAAACGAGCTCCACTTATCTGCACTGCCCAAATTTCACATCTCAAGGTCTAGGCGAGAGGCTTCTTTCATCGAAATGACCCAGATCACATCTTCGGTTACTTTAGCTACGTCTCGGAGTTTTTAAATTATAACATTGCTCAGAATTAAAACTAGACATTCCGTCACAGTCACCATTGCGTTGCGTAGTACGGAAAGAATCACTATTCGAGTGCAGATATTCTCATTGGGTTCCAGAGCCCATTTGGATACATCGACTTCTCGATCTTTTGCTAATGGTACATCGGTCTCAGATCGATCTTCAATGATTTTGCAGTTGTCTTCAGTTGATTGAACAGGTCTTCATTTCGTGATAGTAGTTGGTCATATGTCCACGTCCGTCTGTTAGGTTTATGGTTGTCGATGTGCAACATTCTTTACCATGAAACAGATCGGATCCTCCAATGTTCTGGTGGTTATTGAAAAGAATCTTATTTTGAATTATGATAAATGTCATTTTATGGTTAATCAAGGCATTATACTAGGGCATATAGTTTCTTCTAAGGGAATCCATGTTGATAAAGCTAAGGTAGATGTTATTAAATCCTTGCCTTACCCCGTGAGTGTGCAGAAGATTCATTCTTTTCTTGGACATGCAGGATTTTACCGACGCTTCATCAAAGTCTTATCGAATATTACTCATCCCTTGTGTAGGCTATTGCAAAAAGATGTAGTGTTCGACTTCAATGACATGTGCAAAGAGGCATTTGATAAGCTGAAGGATATGTTGCCTCTACGATAATCCTCAGACCACTGAATTTGAGTCTCCCATTTGAGATCATGTGTGACGTGAGCAATTATGCAGTTGGTCCTGTTCTTGGCCAGATAATTGGAAGGACTCCTTATGTTATCTATTATGCGTCGAGGACACTTGATAGTGCTCAGTGCAATTACTCGATGGAAAAAAAGAGCTTCTTTCTATTGTATTTGCTTTAGAAAAATTCCGTTCTTATTTACTTGGTGCTAAAGTGATTGTTTATTCTGACTATGCAGCTATCAAGTATTTGCTTGCAAAGAAGGAGTCAAATCCTCGCCTTATTCGGTGGATACTCTTGCTTCAGGAATTTGACTTGGAGATACGCGACAAGAAAGGATCAGAGAACTTGGTACCTGATCACCTAAGTAGATTGATCAAAAGTGAAGAGGTAGCCCCATTGAAAGAGGATTCCAGATGAGCATCTCTTTTCTGTTCAGAAGATGAATCCTTGGTATGCTGATATAGTTAATTATTTAGTTGTTGGGACATTACCAACGATTTGTCTAGGTCTCAAAAGGATAAAATTAAAAGTGATGCTAAATATTATTCTTGGGATGACGCTTATTTGTGGAATTTTTGTTCTGACCAAGTTATCCGAAGGTGTGTCTCTGAAAATGAGTTGAGTCTATATTGAGATTTTGTCATTCTTATGCATGTGGTGGACACTTTGGTCCAAAAAGGACATCTCGTAAGGTGTTAGAGTGTGGATTCTTTTGGCCTACGTTGTTTCGTGATGCTTATTTACTCTGCAAGTATTGTGAACAATGTCAAAAGACAGAAAATTTAGGACATCGAGATCAAATGCCCCTCAACCCTATTCTAGTTTGTGAAATATTTGATGCTTGGAGTATTGATTTTATGGGTCCTTTTCCTTCTTCTTATTGCAATGTGTACATACTTCTTGCTGTTGATTATGTGTCAAAATTGGTTGAAGCTAAGGCTACACGGACTAACAATGCTAAAGTGGTTGTTGATTTTGTGAAGTCTAATATTTTTGTTAGGTTTGGGACGCCAAAAGCCATTATAAGCGATCGTGGCACTCATTTCTGCAACAAGGTTGTGGAAGCTTTGATGAAAAGGTATGGTGTCATCTATCGAACTTCTACCGCTTACCATCCTCAGACAAGTGGCCAGGCAGAAGTCTCGAACAGAGAGATCAAGTCTATACTTGAGAAGACTGTTAGTCTGAATAGGAAGGAATGGAGTACACGACTTGATGATGTATGGGCATATAGAACTGTAACGGCCCGTTTGAATAAGATTTTGTTTGGGATTTTCATTGATATATTATTATTATTATTATTATTTGCCCATTATTATTATTATTATTATTATTATTATTATTATTATTATTATTATTATTATTATTATTATTATTATTGTTGTTGTTGTTGTTGTAATTATGTATTTATTTGTCTAATTGCATAAATGTTATATTTATTTATAATGTGTCAAATTGTGTATTATAAATACAATAATAAAATGTGAATTATAAATATATGTATATATTTATTTGTCCGGTTATCATTTTAATTGCCGCGTGATTAAACCGAGCCCGAGAACGAGTTAATATCTCAGAACCGCGAGCTGAACCGGCCCAGCTAAGCCGAAATGGTCTTCCCTCAAGTCTTGCACATGTGTTGGGTTAGCTTGGGGATGAAGAAAAATTATTTAACCTAAATTCTATGTATTTAAGTAGAATTTCCCCCTCAGCAGAATGAGATTTCTCTCGCAGCCATCTTTTTATCCCTCGTACTCTCTTACTCCCACGCGCAGAAATCAAAAACTCTCCCTCTCTCCCGAACTCTCGATCATCACGTTCATCACCATAATCATCATCATCCATCTTCATCTTTCATCACTTGTGATCATCGTCCGGCCACCATCACCGAGAACGCCTTTCATTGCAGCGCCGCCACCGATCATCACCACCATCGACCGCCAAGCCACTGCACCCTTGCTGTCCGTCACCACCACCAGCAACCGGTGGCGACCCGAGCATCACAGACCCTCATTCCCGTCGTGATCATTGCTCTCTCGGCCAGCAAGCCCCAGCGAGCCGTCGTCACCGATCGCTGCCCGTAAGCTCCGACTGACGAGCCGTTGCAACCCCTTGTCAAGAGTGCATTCACGAACCCTTGTTGTTCGGGCCGCTGCAGCACCTTCATTCCGACGAGACGCGGGAATCCGTCGAGCCCGACAACCCCGTTCGTGTCCTACGTCCCGTTTCTTCGAGTTTTCCCGAGAACAGTACCTAGCCGGACCTCGTCTCATTATATCGTATATATTGGTTGCATTACGTGTTTATTATATGTGTTTTGGCATGTTCTATGAATTAATTTAAACGCCCTATGATTTTATGTGTTCGTTGGAATCCCCCCTATATATTAATTCAGAATGTGCTGAGCCTAAGTGGCAGGCTCACATGCTTAGGAATCCTATGTGTCATAGTAACATGCTTTGTTATTAGGCTTGGATAAATTTTAATTTACTTCCAATCCAAAAATAATTAGGTTCGGATTACCATAAATATGTTGATTTATTTATGATCATTTTAGATGTAGTAATTATATTTTAATATCATTTCTTATTATAACTATTGAATTGTAAATTTATTTTAAAAGTTGATAACTTTATTACTGCTTATCGATTTTACATATATAATATATCAAATTAATCGTTTTTTGATAAGCTTCTATTTGACATCCATATTGTATATATAAAATAAATAAATTATATTTATCTTTATAATAATAATAATAATTATTCATTAAAACTAATTAAAAAATAAAAGTATTTCTCAATTTATATATTTATGTTTATATTTATGTTTACTGTAGTTATATGCTATACGTTAGAAAAATTATTATAATATAACACATGTAAGTCGCACAAGTAACAAGTGACATACTAAAATATAAAATAATATATATTTCTTTATAAAAAGTATTTAATTTTCAACAACCTTTTCTCACGAATTTTAAATTCTAAGAAAAAAAATTTAGCAAACACCCATGTAATACACGGGCATTGTACTAGTATATATTAAATTTAAAATTACAAAAAAAAAGACATGTAGAATTAATTTGTAAATTACAAAAAAAAAATGTATATTTGGAGATGTTGTGTTTTGATCCCCGAATGCCATAGTCAAACTTGGATGATAATACCATTGAGCTACATCTCTTTATTTGTAATACTAAACGATTTTTTCATATATGTGTTAAAAAGAAACTGAATATAGAAAATGTGACAAAAGATTAAAAAGTAAAGTTTTAAAAGAATCAATTACTTTTCTAAGTCTTGACATTGTTTTTATTTTAAACTAAAATGTATTTTTAGTGCATTAATATTAATTTGCAGTAATAATTTTTCAAAATAAAATAAAATGTTATTTACAAAATTGATATATACATATATATAAATAATTTACCATGTGAAATGTCAATATGCGCATGTGATTTTAAAATCATTTAAATTTACAATTACCGAGCATATCTGTGATACCTATATTAAAATCTATCATACATGTAAATAAGTATTGCAAATAGAATTAAATAACAAAGTGAAAAATCTGAAAAAATAATAAATAGAAAAGATGGAATCCAATCACTATGTGAAAAACTTGAGCAAATATAATAATATTGGAATTCACTTACACATTGAATATATATTATATTTAAAATTACAAAAAAAATAGAATTAATTTGTTAATTACAAAAAAAAGTAAATTAAAAGATGCGGGGTTTCGAACCCCGAATGTCATACTCGATCCTCGATGATAACACTGTTGAGCTACATCTCCTTATGTGTAAATATCAAGCAATTTTTTTCCTATATGTGTGTTCAAAAGAATATCAATATAGAAAATGTGACAAAAGATTTAAAAGTAAAGTCTTCAAAAAATAAATCACTTTTTTAAATCTAGACATTGTTTTTATTTTAAACTAAAATGTATTTTTAGTGCATTTATATTATTTGCAGTAGTAACTTTTCAAAATAAAATAAAATATTATTTAAAACATTAATATATACGTATATATAAATATATTTACCATGTGAAATGTCAATATGCGCATGTGATTTTAAAATCATTTAAATTTATAATTTCCTAGAATATTTATAATACCTATATTAAAATCATTTACCATACATGTAAATACGTATTGCAAATAGAATTAAATAAACAAAGTGAAAAATCTGGAAAAAGTAATAAATAGAAAAGATGGAATATCATCACTATGTGAAAAAAGATGATCCGCATCAGATGTCATCTTTAATGAAAGAGTGATATATAAGGACCGACATAACACAGTGCCAGCAACTCAGAAGCGAGTGGGCCAGTTTATGCAGAGATGAAAGGTATCCCAGACATTCCTATAATAAGGAATCTCCTGTGAGAGGAACCAAATGAAGAAAGCGGTGAGCAATCAGAACCTTCTACTCCGATTCCTATGTTGAGAAGGTCTTCCCGGTCCCATGTACCCAACAGGAGATACATGGACTACATGTTGCTCGATGAAGAAGAACCTGAAGATTATAGGGAGGCTTGTCAAACCGCGAATGCTAGCAAGTGGGAGCTTGCCATGAAGGACGAGATAAAGTTCTTGATCTCAAAATCAGACGTGGGAACTAGTCAAGTTACCCATCAGAAAGAAAGCACTTCACAAAAAATGGGTGTATCAGGTGAAGGAAGACCATGATGGTAACAAGATATACAAAGCCCAACTGGTTAATAAAGGATTTCAGCAGAAAGAAGGAGTTGACTATACTGAAATCTTTGCTCCAGTTGTAAAGCTCAATACTATCAGAACTGTGTTAAGTATTGTGGCTTGTGAAGAGCTCAATCTAGAGCAGTTAGACGTAAAGACTGCATTTCTTCACAGAGACCTAGACGGGGAGATCTATATGCACCAGCCTGAAGGTTTTTCAGAAGGAAAGAAGGATATGGTGTGCAGATTGAAGAAGAGCTTGTACGGCCTGAAACAAGCTCCAAGGCAGTGGTATAGGAAGTTTGAGAGCTTCATGCACAAGGAAGGTTTCCAGAAGTGCAATGTTGATCACTGTTGTTTCTCCAAGAAATATGAGTCCAGTTATATCATATTGCTACTTTATGTCGATGACATGTTAGTAGCATGATCAAATATGAAAGACATCAGAAATTTAAAGATGCAGTTGTCAAAAGAATTTGACATGAAGGACTTAGGCCCAGTGAAGAAGATTCTTGGAATGCAAATCATGAGAGATAAGCAAAAGCAAGTTTTGAAGTTATCTTAGGCAGAGTACATCAGCCGTGTCTTGCAGAGATTTAACATGGACAAGGCCAAACCAGTCAGTACACATTTGGCCAGTCATTTTCGTTTATCCAAGGATGAGTCTCATCAAACAAATGAAGAAGAAGAGTTCATGGCTAAGATTCCTTATGCTTCAGCCATTGGAAGTTTGATGTACGTGATGGTCCGTACGAGGCCAGACAGTGGACATGCAGTGGGAGTTGTGAGTAGGTTTATGTCAAAACCAGGAAAAGCTCATTGGGAAGCAGTCAAATAAATCTTGAGATATCTACGGGGCACAACTGAAAAATGTTTGTATTTTAGAAAAGGAGATCTAAAGTTACAGGGCTACATAGATGCAGACTTTGGAGGTGAAGTTGATCACCGAAGAAGAACCACCAGTTAGTTTTTCACTGTCGGGGCTACAGCTATTAGTTGGATGTCACGGATACAAAAAATTGTTGATCTATCCACTACAGAGGCTGAGTATGAGCAGTGACAGAAGCCAGTAAAGAATTGATATGGCTTCAAGGATTGTTAGCAGAGTTGGGTTTCACTAAAAAAGAGAGTGTCTTGCACAGTGACAGTCATAGTGCAATACATCTAGCAAAGAACTTAGTGTTTCACTCTATAACTAAGCACATTGATATACGTTATCATTTCATCGGATCTTTGCTTAAGGATGAAGTGTTGACTTTGAAGAAGATTGTAGGAATCAAGAATCCAGCAAATATGCTAACGAAAGTGGTGACCGTTGACAAACTGAAGTTGTGTTCAACTTTAGTTGGCCTGCTAGAGTAATAGACCGGAGAAGACAACTGCAGTAATTGATGTGTGAGGACAGATTGAAATCAGTCCTCAAGTGGGAGATTGTTAATCCACCTATTTTGACTAAAGTGGCAGCCACCACTCTTAATATAATATGGCAACAACCATCTTCATTTGACAGCCCCAAATTCTTGAAGAATGGTAGCACAATTTTGTTGAAAAAGAGGGGTCCACTTCTTTTCTATAAATAGAGGAGGATTTTTTATGAACAACACAACAACACAGGGAGAAAGAGAGAAAAAGAGGGAACACGAAGTGAAAGTTGTAGCTTCTATGTGTATTTGTGTTGTGGGTTATGAGTGAGTTTGAGAGTGTTTTGTAAACACGAGTGTATTTTTCTTCGTAATAAAATATCTGCAGTAGTCCGGAGATGTAGGCATTATTGGCCGAACTCTGTTATCAAATTGGTATGTCCAATTTTTTTTTTTTATTTCACTTTGATAGGTCCGACTTCATGGAAATTTCAGCGTATTTTTCCCAACACTGACGGTTACAAATCCCGACGGAATATGACTCCGTAACGGGACCGTAACATCTCTCATTAATTATTGATGCTACATTTTCCAATTGAAAGGGGAAGGAATCTTATGTTACAACAAATATAGTAACAATGTACGGCCTACATAAAAGTCACTGCCCACAAATACGCCATTCGTCGAGGCGCCACCCAAATTTGTACTACACACAGCCCCTCCCCTCTTTTAAAATTAAGAAAAAAAACACATTTATAACTCCAATAAATTATTTTGATAAAAATGAGCAGCAACAGCTGGTGGAGATCAGAGAATGAGGGGCTGAGCAGGACATTTTTAAGCTCCGCTCAGGACAGTTAATTTCTTTTACCCTGACCCTTATGACTTTTACTTTTTCTTTAGTTGCCCTTCAAGGTAAATTAATTCTATTTTCTTGCACGAAATTCTCAAATGTTTTATTTATTTATTTATTCAATGTTCAAGAGAAATAATTTTAGTATTTAGAGTTTGATGCTTTGTCAGTTGTTCATGTTTTTGTTACTGTTTTTACAGTGGATGCACCACTTACTCTGTCCTTCTCGACTTACATGTACCTGGCCGTGGTGTATGGGAACATTTTGATATACCGCCGTAAAAAGTTGTTGGTAAAAAAATGTTTCATACATACATACAATAAAACTAGTGAAAATAGTTTTCACAAAAGTAGTAATTTATCAAGAATTTACAGTACAAAATTGTTATGTGAATTTCAGGTCCCTTGGTATTGGTATGTCGTCCTGGGATTCGTTGACGTCCATGGGAAATACATCGGTAAATACGACATTCTTAAGTCGACATGTTTTGAAATACAAACTTTTTTTAAATAAAAGACAGCGATTTTAACGTGTCGATCATTCAACGAAATAAAAGATGAATAATGAATATAAAATTTGATCTAAAAGGTATTGATTTTAAGGAGACACCCTTGAACATGTTTAAAATTAAATTTCATTTCATAGTGTTTTTTTT